>OZ038391.1:23651458-23723958 GCA_964036045.1 Eutreptiella sp. 'Long Island Sound 2002'
GCGGTTGGGGGGTAACCGACGGCGGTTGGGGGTAACCGACAGCGGTTGGGGGGTAACCGACGGCGGTTGGGGGGTAACCGACGGCGGTTGGGGGGTAACGGACGGCGGTTGGGGGGTTACGGACGGCGGTTGGGGGGTAACCGACGGCGGTTGGAGGGTAACGACGGCGGTTGGGGGTAACGGACGGCGGTTGGGGGGTAACCGACGGCGGTTGGGGGGTAACGGACGGCGGTTGGGGGGTAACCGACGGCGGTTGGGGGTAACCGACGGCGGTTGGGGGGTAACCGACGGCGGTTGGGGGGTAACCGACGGCGGTTGGGGGGTAACCGACGGCGGTTGGGGGGTAACGGACGGCGGTTGGGGGGTAACGGACGGCGGTTGGGGGGTAACAGACGGCGGTTGGGGGGTAACCGACGGCGGTTGGGGGGTAACCGACAGCGGTTGGGGGGTAACGGACGGCGGTTGGAGGGTAACGGACGGCGGTTGGGGGGTAACGGACGGCGGTTGGGGGGTAACGGACGGCGGTTTGGGGGTAACCGACGGCGCTTGGGGGGGGGAGAGTCAGGCGGTCCCTGAGGGCGGGACTCAGTGCACAAAAAGGCAAACCCACTTGTGCGTGTCCTCAGGGCGTGCCACCGTCCCGCCTCCCCCCGTTCCTCCGGCGCACTGCACACGCGCACCTGCGACGCCTCGTTGATCTGGAACTGCCACTGGCCCCCGGTCACGCGGGGGTCACGGACTTGGCAGCGCGGCGCTCCGCAGTCCCGCCGGCAGACCGCCGCGCCGAGGCAGTCCCCCGGGCACTGGGCGCACTCCCCGGCCTCGCATCGGCCGTTGCCGCACTGCGGGACCCCAAACACGCCTTTGGTCTTGTCGATGTGCTGCGCCGTGGGGCGGGGCGGGGGGGTCGCAGCCGAGGGAGTGCCGGGCGCTGTCCTGGTACAGCCGCACGTAGTCCACTGCCATCGTGGCCGGCAGGGAGGACGGAGGGGTCCCGGGGGATGCCGGGGGCCAGGCCCATGCGGATCGCCACGTACAGCGGCTCAAGGGGCACGTCCCGGCTCCCTGCGGACGGGGGGAGGGCGTGGGCGCGGCAGGGCGGTCCTTCGCGGGAAACAAGAAAAAACAAACTGTTCCGGAACATGGTTTTTTCAAAACGACTGCGTGTAGCTCATATGTTCAACCATCGTTGGTGGCGGTTGGCGGTTGGCGGCTGGTGGAGATTGCCGGTTGGCGGTTGGCGGTTGGTGGAGATTGATGGTTGGCGGTTGGCGGTTGGCGGTTGGCGGCGGTTGGCGGTTGGCGGAGATTGCTGGTTGGCGGTTGGCGGTTGGCGGCGGTTGGCGGTTGGCGGAGATTGCTGGTTGGCGGTTGGCGGTTGGCGGCGGTTGGCGGTGGTTGGCAGTTGGTGATGGGTGGTTGGTGGCGGTTGGCAGCGGTTGATGGTTGGCAGCGGTTGGCGGTTGGCGGTTGGCGGCGGTTGCCGGTTGGCGGTTGGTGGTCCCTTGGGGCGGACCTTAAGGGCGGTCCTTAACAAAAAAAAATCTGGTCCCTTAAGGACCGCCCTGGGGCGCGGTGCGGCGGTGTGTGTGAGGGGGGGGGGGGGGGGCATGGGGTGCCCGCCGCCGTGCGGAGGAGCAAAGGGAAGGCACACATGTGACCCCAAAGCCGTTGGAGGAGGGTGTGGGGGGGTGGGGGGTACACCCGCACGAAGAGCGCCGCGGAGCCACAGAACACCATCGTCCCGGGCCTTCTGCCATTGTCCTGACTCGAGGACTACCCGTGGGGCCCTGTGCCTTGCCCCAAACAAGACCTTCGAAGGAGGCGCAAGGCACGTGCCCAAGTGGTCGGGTTTTGGACTGCTTTTCACTGAAGACATGAGAGACCCGGGCATTGTGTGCCCCCCCCCTTTTGGGCCGCCAGGGGCCTGACCGGCGGTGGAGGCGCCCTGGCACGCACCCCCCAGGCCCCGGCAGGGCCACCCACCCCTCACCCCCTCACCCCCTCCCACGGGGGGTGAGGGGGTGCAGAGCAGGGGATGCGATGGTGGGGGCCTGGCATGGCCCCTCGGACCCGTGGGGGCAATGACCATCGGCGATTATGAAAGTGAGAGGGCCCCACACACACCCCACACACCCCCCCCACAAGTGGCCCGGCGGTGTGGCGCTTGCGCGGGGCCCATGGAGCTCAAACAACAGTCAAGAACCCCCCCCCCCCCCCGTTGGGGCCCTGGACAGTCACCCGGTCGTCCCTTCGCATGTTGCGTTGGGTCGGTGCGTTCTGTCGGCCGCTGCGGCCGGTGCTCCTGCCGGTGTCGTTTCCGCGTTTGTGGAGCCCAGTGGTTGGTGTGCCGGGGCTGTGCTGGATGTGGCGGGATGTGCCGTTTGCGCGTCAGCGATGCCCATTAGTTGGCGTATTGGGGGATGTGCTGGTTGTTGCGGGGGTCGTTTGACTGTTTTTGTTGTCCACGCGCCTCTGTCCACAGGCCGTCCACCCCCCCCCAAACAAATGGTTGTCCACCGCCTGCGATGGCCAGGAACACACACGCGGCCCCTGTGAACGTGGGCAGTGCAGTGGGCACGGCGTGTGGAATGCGATCATCACCACCGTCCCAGTCTCAACGTGTGGTATGGAGTGGGGCCGGAGGGGGGGGGGGCGGGGGGTGTGAAATGGGGTGTCATGGTCCTCATTCATCTTTGATCTCCCAACACAATTCTGAGCACTTGAGCACACGCACACGGCGGTGCAAAGGGGGGGGGGGGCCGTCGGGCCTTTGGGACCCATTTCCCCCCTCGAGGTGTGCGCCCGCCACTCAGCTCCAGCCGCCCCCTGCCTTCCCACGGCCTTCATCGCCTTCCCAGTGCTCTGCGTGTGCGCCCAGCCATGTCCTGTCCCATGGCATAGTGTTGGCCCCTGCGCCCTCCGAGGCCGGGGCAAGAGACAAGGCCCCGGCGGTTGCGGTTGGTCGCCGCTGGCAGTCGACAGTTGGCGGTTGGCGGCGGTTGGCGGTTGGCGGTTGGCGGCGGTTGGCGGTTGGCGGTTGGTGGTCCCTTGGGGCGGTCCTTAAGGGCGGTCCTTAACAAAAAAAACAATCCGGTCCCTTAAGGACCGCCCTGGACAAGGCCCGGTGGTGCTGGGCATTCTCTGGGCACCGCCCTGAGTCGGTTGTGGCATCTGCTTTTGTGGGTTGGCTGGCCCCTTCTGGGCTGCTGCGGGCCACGGGGGTCCAGGCCCCTCAGCGCCGGTGGACATGTCAGGCCCGCGCCCTTGGGCCAGTGCCCACGGCCTCAGACCCCCCGGGGGCAGGGCCTCCCTCTGGACCTACAAAGGCCCCCCATCTGCCGGACGTCCAGGGGCTGTGCCCCTTCATCCGCCGCGGCACACGGCCGCCGATGAGGCCCGGTCCGGAGGGGGTGGCCCGGCGACGCCCGCGATGCCTCTGGCGGTGGGCCTCGTCCACGGGCCTTCTTCGGGGGGCGCACGCCCGCTGCGCGCCCCCCGGCCCCACGTCAGGACGCCCCTGACTTCGTGGGGGGCCATGACCACCGCCCACCGAAGGCGGAGGCGCATGCGGAGGGGCCCAGGGACAGGGCGCAGACCCCCGGTCGGGGGACATCTTTGCTGCGGGTGGGGGGCCACAGACTCACTCATATTCAGGGGTTCCTGATGGCGGGTGGAGGGCAACCGACGGCGGGTGGAGGGCAACCGACGGCGGTTGGAGGGCAACCGACGGCGGTTGGAGGGCAACCGACGGCGGTTGGGCAGCTGTCTCGGAGCGCCCCCTAAGAGAACTTAACGCCTCAGCGCAAGCAACAGAAATGAAAGAAAAGGCGAGTGCCAGGCGCGCCCTGCCCCAAGTACACACCCATCGCCCCCCTATCAAATGCCGCCCGCCACACACACACCGACGGTCTGTGACGCGTTCGCCGGGTTGGTCTTGGGGGTCAGGGCCTCCTTCGTGACGTTGAACAGCAGCACGTCGTCCAGGTACCACGCCACCCACTCCCCGGGCTCCACCCGCATCCCGTACACGTGCGCCTCCTCAAAGTGGGTCTCGTAGAGCGTTGAGGCCGCCCCAATGCAGTCGCCCACGCCCGAGCGCATGCACGGGGCCATCCCGGTGGCGTAGGCGTTGCCGGGGGCGAAGCGGACGCCGGTGCAGGCGTCGGTCGTGGCGTTGCAGTCCCCGGCGGGCCCCGCGCCGTGGGTCGTGTTCGGGGGGAGGCGGGGCCCCGCCCTTAGGGCCGTGGTGATGTGCGCCCCGCGCTCCCACGCCTCCCACTTTGGGGGGACCACCAGGCGGAACAGGTCCAGCTCCGGCGCCCCGCGCCCCACGAACGGCGGCAGCCCGGCGTCGGAGAAGTTCTTGCAGGCGCTGAAAGGGGGGGGGGGGCGTGGAGGAGAAGTTCTTGCAGGCGCTGAAAGGGGGGGGGGGGGGCGTGGAGGAGAAGTTCTTGCAGGCGCTGAAAGGGGGGGGGGGGCGTGGAGGAGAAGTTCTTGCAGGCGCTGAAGGGGGGGGGGGGGCGTGGAGGAGAAGTTCTTGCAGGCGCTGAAAGGGGGGGGGGGGGCGTGGAGGAGAAGTTCTTGCAGGCGCTGAAGGGGGGGGGGGGACGTGGAGGAGAAGTTCTTGCAGGCGCTGAAGGGGGGGGGGGACGTGGAGGAGAAGTTCTTGCAGGCGCTGAAGAGGGGGGGGGGGGGACGTGGAGGAGAAGTTGTTGCAGGCGCTGAAGGGGGGGGGGGGGGCGTGGAGGAGAAGTTGTTGCAGGCGCTGAAGGGGGGGGGGGGCGTGGAGGAGAAGTTGTTGCAGGCGCTGAAGGGGGGGGGGGGGCGTGGAGGAGAAGTTCTTGCAGGCGCTGAAGGGGGGGGGGGGGGGTGGAGGAGACGTTCTTGCAGGCGCTGAAGGGGGGGGGGGACGTGGAGGAGAAGTTCTTGCAGGCGCTGAAGGGGGGGGGGGGACGTGGAGGAGAAGTTCTTGCAGGCGCTGAAGGGGGGGGGGGACGTGGAGGAGAAGTTCTTGCAGGCGCTGAAGGGGGGGGGGGGACGTGGAGGAGACGTTCTTGCAGGCGCTGAAGGGGGGGGGGGACGTGGAGGAGAAGTTCTTGCAGGCGCTGAAGGGGGGGGGGGGGCGTGGAGGAGAAGTTCTTGCAGGCGCTGAAAGGGGGGGGGGGCGTGGAGGAGACGTTCTTGCAGGCGCTGAAGGGGGGGGGGGGGGGACGTGGAGGAGACGTTCTTGCAGGCGCTGAAGGGGGGGGGGGGGACGTGGAGGAGAAGTTCTTGCAGGCGCTGAAAGGGGGGGGGGGGGGCGTGGAGGAGAAGTTCTTGCAGGCGCTGAAGGGGGGGGGGACGTGGAGGAGAAGTTCTTGCAGGCGCTGAAGGGGGGGGGGGGACGTGGAGGAGAAGTTCTTGCAGGCGCTGAAGGGGGGGGGGGGCGTGGAGGAGACGTTCTTGCAGGCGCTGAAGGGGGGGGGGGCGTGGAGGAGAAGTTCTTGCAGGCGCTGAAGGGGGGGGGGACGTGGAGGAGAAGTTCTTGCAGGCGCTGAAGGGGGGGGGGGCGTGGAGGAGAAGTTCTTGCAGGCGCTGAAGGGGGGGGGGGGACGTGGAGGCGAAGTTCTTGCAGGCGCTGAAGAGGGGGGGGGGGCGTGGAGGAGAAGTTCTTGCAGGCGCTGAAGGGGGGGGGGGGACGTGGAGGAGAAGTTCTTGCAGGCGCTGAAGGGGGGGGGGGGGCGTGGAGGAGAAGTTCTTGCAGGCGCTGAAGGGGGGGGGGGGACGTGGAGGCGAAGTTCTTGCAGGCGCTGAAGAGGGGGGGGGGGACGTGGAGGAGAAGTTCTTGCAGGCGCTGAAGGGGGGGGGGGGGGACGTGGAGGAGAAGTTCTTGCAGGCGCTGAAGGGGGGGGGGGGGACGTGGAGGAGACGTTCTTGCAGGCGCTGAAGGGGGGGGGGGACGTGGAGGAGAAGTTCTTGCAGGCGCTGAAGGGGGGGGGGGGACGTGGAGGAGAAGTTCTTGCAGGCGCTGAAGGGGGGGGGGGGCGTGGAGGAGAAGTTCTTGCAGGCGCTGAAGGGGGGGGGGGACGTGGAGGAGAAGTTCTTGCAGGCGCTGAAGGGGGGGGGGGACGTGGAGGAGAAGTTCTTGCAGGCGCTGAAGGGGGGGGGGGACGTGGAGGCGAAGTTCTTGCAGGCGCTGAAGGGGGGGGGGGGGCGTGGAGGCGAAGTTCTTGCAGGCGCTGAAGGGGGGGGGGCGTGGAGGCGCCTCCCACACTGCCCTGGCCCCGGCACACACAAGACCACGGGGGCTTTGCTTTGAGTGGGCGAGGGGGGGAGGGTCTGGGGGTGCGGAGTTTGGGGGCCAAAAAGGGGCTGAAACAATGGTCCGTCTCACAAAAGGTCATCTCCCCCACTGCCACAGCCTTTGGATGGGGGGATGGGGGGAGGGGGGGGGGCGGAGTGCACATCAAAGCCAAGGCCCGGTCGGCGTGGGATCACAGGGGGGGGGCTTGGCCCTGCCCCTTCAAAGTGCGGTGCCCCCCTCTGCCCCCTGAAGCAGCACCGCCCATGTGCCCCCCAGTCCTGAGCTCACCGGATTAAACCGTACCTGGGGTTCGGCGTACCTGTCGGCTCGGCGTACCTGTCGGCTCGGCGTACTTTCGGCCGGCCGATCGGCCGGCCGAAAGTACGGTTTAATCCGTCACCCCCCCCTTGTTTGGCCGAAAAAACGGCCGGAGGTACGGCCGTACTTTCGGCCGGCCGATCGGCCGGCCGAAGGTACGGCCGTACCTTCGGCCGGCCGGCTCGGCCGGCCGAAAGTACGGCCGTACCTTCGGCCGGCCGATCGGCCGGCCGGAAGTACGGCCGTACCTCTGGCCGGCCGAATCGGCCGGCCGAAAGTACGGCCGTACCTCCGGCCGGCCGAGTCGTCCGGCCGAAAGGTACGGTTTAATCCGTCACCCCCCCTTGTAGTAAGACCCCCATATACTAACAACCCCCCCCCCTATATATTAATAACAGGACGCCTGCAGTGGCCACAGTCCGCCTTTTGTGTGCACCGCCTTCTGTGTGTACCGCCTTGCCTGTGGCCCCTTTAATAACATGACTCCTGCGGTGGCCACAGACCGCCTTTTGTGTGTTCCGCCTTGTGTGTGCACCGCCTTTTGTGTGTACCGCCTTGCCTGTGGCCCCTTTAATAACATGACTCCTGCGGTGGCCACAGACCGCCTTTTGTGTGTTCCGCCTTGTGTGTGCACCGCCTTCTGTGTGTACCGCCTTGCCTGTGGCCCCTTTAATAACATGACTCCTGCGGTGGCCACAGACCGCCTTTTGTGTGTTCCGCCTTGTGTGTGCACCGCCTTTTGTGTGTACCGCCTTGCCTGTGGCCCCTTTAATAACATGACTCCTGCGGTGGCCACAGACCGCCTTTTGTGTGTTCCGCCTTGTGTGTGCACCGCCTTTTGTGTGTACCGCCTTGCCTGTGGCCCCTTTAATAACATGACTCCTGCGGTGGCCACAGACCGCCTTTTGTGTGTTCCGCCTTGTGTGTGCACCGCCTTCTGTGTGTACCGCCTTGCCTGTGGCCCCTTTAATAACATGACTCCTGCGGTGGCCACAGACCGCCTTTTGTGTGTTCCGCCTTGTGTGTGCACCGCCTTTTGTGTGTACCGCCTTGCCTGTGGCCCCTTTAATAACATGACTCCTGCGGTGGCCACAGACCGCCTTTTGTGTGTTCCGCCTTGTGTGTGCACCGCCTTTTGTGTGTACCGCCTTGCCTGTGGCCCCTTTAATAACATGACTCCTGCGGTGGCTATAGACCGCCTCTTGTGTGTTCCGCCTTTTGTGTGCACCGCCTTCTGTGTGTACCGCCTTGCCTGTGGCCCCTTTAATAACATGACTCCTGCGGTGGCCACAGACCGCCACGGCCAGCCGATCGGCCGGCCGAAGGTACGGCCGTACTTTCGGCCGGCCGATCGGCTGGCCGAAGGTACGGCCGTACTTTCGGCCGGCCGATCGGCCGGCCGAAGGTACGGCCGTACCTTCGGCCGGCCGAGTCGGCGGGCCGAAGGTACGGCCGGACTTTCGGCCGGCCGATCGGCCGGCCGAAAGTACGCCGAGCCGACAGGTACGCCGAGCCGACAGGTACGCCGAACCCAGGTACGGTTAAATCCGGCGGGCCCCAGTCCTGCCCGTGCCCTCATCTCCTGCGGTGGTGACCCTTCAAAGTGCTGGGGGCCCGGTCCTGAGGCAGCCATCCCCCCGCCTCCGCAGGGCTATGCCCCCGGCGGGTCTGCACAGACGAGGGGCCCGGGGGGGGGGGGGGGGCGTCCTGCGGTGCACTTCCGCAGGGGTGCGGCGGGGGGGGGGGGTCCCAGACCGACTCGCCCCCGGAGGTCCGCCGGGCCCGACGCTGTCAGAAGGGGCTGGCTCCTACTGAGTTTTGTGGGGGGGGGGGGGGGGCGCCGCGGATATCACTGGGGGGGGGGGGGGCACACAGATATGGGGCTGATGCCTCTTGGGGCTGATGCCCTGTTCCCCTGCCGGACCCTCCGGGGGCATGTCTGGTCCCTGTGCCCCCCCCCCCACACACAGTCCCTGGGCCGCCGCCAAACGACGGCAGGTGGCGGTTGTCTCGGAGCCCGCAGACGCCGGGAGGGGCAGTCCCCGTGGGCGCTTTGCTTCGTGGTGCTGCCAAGTGGCGCACGAGGGGCGGTCTTGGGGGTCGGTTTGGTTTGGGCCGGAGGGGGCGTTGGCGGTTGGGGGGGGGGGGGTTAACCGACGGTAATTCGAGGGTAGCCGATGGGGGGTCGGCCGTGCACCGGCCGCGGTCGGTGGCAATTCGACAGCGGCCGGGGGGGGGGGGGGGTCAAGATCCGTTTTTGGAAAAAGGAACCGGAACGGCTCTGAACACCCCCCGCCCTCTTAGCGCGGGGGGCGTGTGAGGGGGGGGGGGGGGGGACCGCGCAAGCCCCGGAGGTGTGGGAGGCTGTCCATTGCCTGGCGCAGCTCATGGGGAGGCCGTTGTCCCGTTCCGCGTGGCACCGGCCGGGCAGAGTGGGTGGGCGCGGCGGAGGGCGTGACGGCGGCACATCCGCCGCGGACGGGGGCCGCACACGCCGCACCGACGGGGGCAATGGTTTTTGGAGGAAAGATCAGGGGAGCGGGCGGCCCAGCGGCGGCGGTGGCCCTCCGCCGACCATCGCCGGTTGACCCCCCCCCCCTCCCCCACCTCCGCGGGTCTGGGGCACGTCAAGAGGCATTCGACGACCGTTGACAGTGACGTCCGGGGGCCGGGGGAATCGAACGACAGTGTTCCGGGGGCCCCGCCGCAGCCCCCGGCCGCGGTGCCCCCTCACCCAACGCCCGTACGTCTGGGGGAGGGGCGCATGCACCGCACCTGAACTTCTGCGGCCGTGGATCACCATCGCCCCAGTCCGCACCGCTCCACGCCACCCCGTCGCAGTGGGCGTAGGACCATGGCCACGTGCCCTCGAGGGACGCGGGGTACCCGTGCCGCGCCAGATTGCCCGTCGCCCGCACCGAGGCCCCCAGTCCACTGTCGTAGCGCGTGCCCGGCTGCCGCAGGCGCACCTCCAGATACCCCCCGGTAAAGCACCGCTTGTTCCAGCCCTGCAGCATGGCGCTCTGGAAGCTGCAGTGCGAATTGGACCGGTCGAAGGTCGTGTTAAGAGCGTGCGTGAACACGGCCCGGCCCTCCTTCAGCGCCACCGCCCCCGGCACAAAGCATTCGCTGGTGTCGCTCGGGTTCGCCACGTCCGCGGCCTCCCAAATCGGATCGCGGCCGGGCCCGAGGTCCCGGGTCTCGTCCTCGAACTCGTCGCTGAACGTTAGGAACAGCGTCTCCCCGGCCACGGTCTTGTTCCGGGCGGCCGAGGGCGTGTCGGGGTCGACCCAGCGCTCTTTGTAAACCGGGACGGACTTGTCCCGCGGCAGTTCGGGCACCGGGAGGAGCGACGGGGGGAAGTCCGGCACCGGAATGTGGGACCGGGAGCAGTTGCGGAACGCGGCGTGGCACATGTGGCCGTCCACATGGCGGCACCAATGGCGGGGGTTGGGGCTGAAGTAGCACGTGGCAATGGCCGCGCACGCCCACTCCCGGGCACAGTCCTCGTCCCCGTAGCTCTGGGCCAGCTGCCGTGCGTAGGTGTCGATCTCCCAGACGGGGTAGCAGGTGCCGACCCTCTGCATGTTCCACTCGCTGCAGAACTCGAGCTTTGTCGCCCGCTGGCACTGGGCCAGCTCATCGCTGGGGGAGGGAGGAATGGGCGGCTCCACATCGGCCACAATCATGCCCTCGACGGACTGAGCGCTGTAGCTCAGGTTGAAGAAGCCCTGACGAGGGACGGTGTTTGTGCGGAGAGAGAGAGAGAGAGAGAGAGTATGGGATGCGGGGCCTGGGATGTAGGGCAGTGGGCACGGGGCGTAGGGCAATGACTGCGGTGCTACCACACACACACAATGAGAACCACGAAAACAAGAACAGGGCAAGTGAAGCGGGTGAAAGAAAACTCCTCAGGGACAGCAGAGCTGTCCTGGACGTCTTCCGGTCTGTCGTAAAACCCGGCAATGTGCTGCAGCGGACATCAGTTCAGATCCCGTCCCTGACCTGCCCTGAGATTCGTGCAGCGTTAACGATGGACCACAAATTCCACCTACGGAGGAGGTCGTGCTTTGATCGTCTGCATTATGCAACCTGTGCTAGGTGCGTCCACCTAACCGCACACACACAAAGGGATTGGGTGAGGGAGAGGGCGGTTTATAGGTCCCAGTCCTGCTTGAGCGCAGAGGGGTGGGTTGAACTCAGTCCTACCCGCGCCCCGACGGTCATACCACACACACACACACACACACACACACACACACGGTCGACGCGACAAACAGGGCACTGGTCAAGGCGGCCTGAGTGTACTACATCTCGTCAGGCAACTTGGGGTGTACCCCTCGGGCTGTAACTCTATCGGAATCCCCTGGTCTGTATAACTACTGTTGTCCCACTTTGCGGTTCGAATAAGCCAGTGCAGCAGTTTGTCGACTGCGACTGCCTGCCCACAGGGCTGGGGGTGGCCTATCGCGTACACCGCGCGCATAGTGTTCTCCGCTGCCCACGGGGATGCAGAGTACACACGGCGCACTGTTGTGTGCATCGCGCGCATCACAGCCATGCGCTTGTAGGATCTGTGCACTCCGGCTGTGGAGCCAGGGTTGTGCCCCAGTCAGGCTGCTCAGAAACATGCACCTCAAGTACTCTGGCGCCGCGCGGCTCGGGGTCATTAAAGGTTTTCCAAAACGCAGTGTCAAAACAAAGGCATGTTCACACACGGCACTGGGCGCCCTTCTGCGGTGCAAAGGACAGGGGCAGCATCCCCAATTCCCCAGTCGGGTACAGCCTCTGGCGGCACGTCTCAGCCAGAGGCCTACAGTCATGACTAATTACCCCAAACACACACCCACACACACTTGTGAGAGGACAGAACCAACACGACCGCTGCGGATGTACGTGGGGCACGCGACCAGCACAGCATTCGAATGCTTGTCAGTCCCAATGAACACCTCGTCGGGCCAAAGAGACCACAAGATCATCAAAACACCGACACAGTGCCCCTCGTTTGTGCAGAGGCAAACAGCGGTGCCCCACGTCTCTGCAGCGTGAGACAACGCAGTGGCATCACGCAGGGCCATCGCTACTTCCCCTGCACCTTTGGCCCGGGGGGGGGGGGGGGCGTGCGGCACCCAATCCACCAACAAGCGTCTTGCAGTGGCTTGTGCCAACAGCGTTCACCCGTACGCATCCGCGTGGCAGGCCCGCGTGAAGGGCCCTCTCCGTCCGGCAAAAGGGCAGAGTACTGCGCGGGAAGGGATCGCCCCCGCACTGGCACACCGCACGTGCCCAGGGGTGCAGGGCTGTGCATACCTCAACGCCGTAGTGAATGGAGCGGTCGGTGAAGGTGCGGTGGTGGAACTGGTACGTCAAGTGCTCTGTGACGGGGTTGTAGTTCACGATCGCCCACCCCCCGCCGCTGTCGGGCCGCTCCCCCTCGAGCAGCGTCGCCACCGCGAAGAAGTTGGAGGTCCGGTGGGGGTCCTCGGCCTCGATCTCGCGGGCCAACTTCGGAAGGGCGCGGCCCTGGTACGCGACCCCCGCGGCCTCGTTCTGGGCGTCCACGTGCAGACCGCTGAGCGTCGCCGTGTCCGAGATGACGTCGCGGTAGGCGTCCACGCCGTATTCCGTGATCAGGAGCGGCTTCCGGCTGACGTACGTCCGGAACAGGTCCCCGAAGCTGTCGCCTCGGTACACCTGCGGCGGCGGTATTGTGGGAGGGGGGGGTGTTGCGGGGGTCGTGGGGGGGGGGGGGGGGATCAACGCTGAGTGAGTGTGCGGATGGGGACTGCCGGGGGTATACACGTGTTCATGTTGTGTGGGGGGTAGAGGGGGGAGGGGGGGTTCAGTCCGTCCACATGAAGAAGGCATTGGACGTTTGGGGGGTGGGGCGGGGGTGATCTGCGGTCCCTTCGATTGGTTTGCGTCGGTCCGTGCGGTGCTGGGGGCCCATGCCGGGGCACAGGGACGCCATGCGCCGTACAACAACACAAGGCAATTGGGGGTGTCACTTGGGTCTGGTGTGCGGGTCCACATGGGTCCGCCGACGACCCCAAAACGGGGGGTCCAGGCGCCGGGGGGCCCAGACGGGCACTGCAGACCAGCGCCCCATGGCCTTCGAGGGTACGCCCAGGGGGATCTGTTGAATGGGGCGGGGGGCACGCGGAGGTAGTGGTACCGTGAGGAGCAGCATGGCCCACGGGGCCACCGTTTGGGATGTGCGTGCGGGGGGTAGGCGTGCGTGTGTGTGGGAGGGCTCTATCCCGCTTTGCGTGTGCCGAATGGAACTCAATGAGAGAAGGCACGTAGGCAATGACGCGTCGGAAAAGAGGGGGATTGCGGTGGGGTCTCTGCCGTTCTCGTGTGTGCGCCCGGCGATCTGTCCGATGCCCGACTTCCACAAAGCGCGGCCGCCGGGGGACGTTTCTCGGTTCCTACGACGTCGGCGGACCGCCGCCCCCCCCCCCCCCCCGGCCCCCTTGGCCATCAATGCCAAGTGAGTGTGCCCCGGGGGGGGGGGGGCTCCGGGGCTGCCCACTGGCCTGGGCCTTGGGGAGGAGCTCCACACGGCCCCCCTCCGCAGGCCCCCCTCCGCGGGGCCGATGCACAATGCCCCTCCGCACCGCCGCGCACTAGTGCCGCCGCACGGCGCTGCCCCTTCCCAAAGACTGTTCAGGGCCCTTGGGAACGGCAGAGGGCGTGCGGTGGTGTACCGGGGGTTTGGGATGGGGGTGGGCCGCCCTCCGGAACGGGACTTGACGGTCAAGGGGATGGGCACACAATGGCAGTCGAGGGGGGCAGAGGGCCCGGGGGCAGGCCCCACTCCGCAGGAGGAGCTGCCCCTCGGGGGTCACGGCACTCATCGGGCGGGCGGTCGGGATGGCGCATTTCGCCCTCTGCCAAGCCCGACACGACCGAGCGGGGCTGGGCCCTACTGAGCCATGCACCGGATGCGACAGGGCCTTACTGAGTTCTGGATGTCAGTGGGGCGAGTATTACCGGGTGGCGCACGGCACGGGGCCCGCTCCTACCGAGACCCAGAGTCCCCGCCGGACGCCTGTGGCATGTCCGGTGTGGACTGGCAGCGTAACGAGGGCAGTGCAGTGTGGCAGTGCGCCGTGGCATTGTGCAGCGGCGGTGCAGAGGGGGGCTATGCAGCGGCAATACCGAGAGAGAAAGAGGGGCAGTGGAGCGCGGCACAGTGACACAGCGCAGAGCGGCAGTGGGGCAGGGGCGGTGGTGGAGTGCCATGGGCACTACGTCGTGGCGAGCGGTGCGGCGCCGCCTCCCACTGCGCCCCCGATCCCCCCTGCCCCGACACCCGCCCCCCCCCCCCCCCCCCCAAGCCCAGCCCTGGCCCTGGCCCTGTGCCGCCCACGGACCTGCAGCCCCCAGACGTCGTGCTTTGCGTTGTCGTATTCCTTGACCTGGTCCATGAGGCCGTCGGTGTCGGCCATGGGGACGACCATGGGATGCGGGTGGTACCCGTAGCAGTCCTCCTCGTCGTCCCGGACCTCCGCCAGGCGGTCCACGAACTGGAAGAACGCGCCGAGGCTGTCCGAGAAGGAGGTGGGCGTGTCGGGGGAGTTGGGCTCGTTGGAGATGGCCCACATGAGGATCGCAGGGTGGCCCTTGTTGACCCGCAGCATGTGCCGGAAGTTGTCCAGGACCTGCCGCGGCGTGTGGGCATGGGGGGGGGGGGCAGGGCTGCATTGGAAGGCGGGGGCGGCCCCAGAGGCGGTTAGGCGGGCGGTTGGAGGGGGTTGCCACAGCAGTTGGGGGTGGTTACTGTCGGTTACAAATACTGTTGAGGCCGGCACTTGGCATCAGGAGGACAGTGGCTGGGCATGGGCTGGGCGCCCGGGAGGGGGGGGGGGGGGTACCTCCCCCCCTTCCAGTGCATCGCTGGGCGTGGGGGCAGCGCAGGGCAGTGCGGCGCTGTGCTCAAGAGCAGGGCCCGAGAGGGGGGGGGGGGCTGAATGGAGGGCGGCAAACGCTTCACACAAAGCCTTTCCCAAGGCCCGTGCAGTTTGGAGGGGGCAGACCCCTGGCCCATGCCCCCGCCCCATGGCCCCACCACCCCTTTGCCCTTGCCGCACTGCCCCACAGCACTGCACGACGGCACGAGGGCCTCGGCGGGGGGGGACTTTGGAGGTGACCGGAGACACCGAACGCCCATGACTTTGGGGGGGGGGGGGGCTGGGGCCAGGGCTGGTGCATCGTTTTGGTGACAACGGGAGCACAAAGGGCCATGAAATGGGGGGGGGGGCGTTGAGCCCGGACGCCCCCCCCCCGGGGGGGCGGGGGGGGGGGGGGGGCAAAGGGAATGAACACCCGCTGGGGAGGTCAATTCAGTGGGTGTATGCCCCGGGGCGTGCGGAGCAGTGCGGCGTTGGGGACGGCAGAGGGCAACCCGCGCCCATCCGCCGTCGGTACCAAAGGGGCCCATACGGCCCAATCACTGCCTATCGGATCCCGCACTCCCTCCGATGATCCATCGAAGGACTCCGCCGATGCCGTTCCTTCGTTCAATGACAGGGGGCGGCCCACGGGGCTCCCCTTCGGAGTGGGGGAGACGTTGAAGAAGGGGAGGAGCAGGGGAGCGTCCGCCTGTTCTGAGGAGCTGCCCCGAGGCCCCCCCGGAGGTGTGGGGTGTTCGTGTGCCCCGCGGGGGGGGGTCTCTGCATCGACTTCGAGGGTTTTGGAACGCGGGGCGCACTGTTGGGGGGACCTCCTCGCGATTCTCGGTGACCCGGACCGGCCGAGAGCGACAGGCCCCCCCAGCCCAGCACCCCGTCGACCCCTGACCTGTGGGGGGGGGGTCTAACCCTAATCAAGACTGAATATTGGGACCGAGCTGGTGGGGGAGGGAACATTAGATATGAATGGTGAGGGACACCAATGAGTCACACATTGAAGGCGGTTGTAAGGGTGGAATCAGCTTGCAAGTGATCCCCTTCACCACGAGGCCCACTTTCAAGGCTTTTTGGACTTCTGAGGGGCCAAAATGCCCCAAAATGGGCTCAAAATGG
The DNA here is from genome assembly GCA_964036045.1 of Eutreptiella sp. 'Long Island Sound 2002'. Classification (NCBI taxonomy): domain Eukaryota; phylum Euglenozoa; class Euglenophyceae; order Eutreptiales; family Eutreptiaceae; genus Eutreptiella; species Eutreptiella sp. 'Long Island Sound 2002'. The sequence continues at coordinate 23,667,092 of OZ038391.1, forward strand.
GCTCATTTCACCCGTTTGTGCACCCCAAATGGTCTACGATGAGGTTTGGAAAAATGCGTTTTTGACCCATTTTTGACCTATTTTTGGTCCCAAAACAGTGCATCTTCAAGGCATTTTGGGAATTTCGGAGGACCAAAGTGGGCCACCACAAGCTCAAAACAGTCCAAAAACACTTGTTTTAGCAGCATACATGGTCTAGGATCGTTTTTGAGAAAAGTCATTTTTCTGCCCCTATTGCACCCTGTTGACCCATTTGGGCACCCGCCTGTTTGGGCTTGAGCTTGCAGCTTGCCGCAGCCTAGTGGGCCTAGGTATGGGGGTCTAGGCGTCCATTTTGGCAATTCTCAAGGGTGGAAACCACAAAAAGTGGGGGCTTGCGGGTGGACTAGGTGCCCTCGGAATCGCGTTTTGAGCCATGTAGCCAAAGATATGGCCTATTCTTGGTTTGTGGCTGTTGCCAGCCAATTTGCACAAAATTTGAGGCTTCTGGGGGCCTTTTTGGGCCGTTTCCGGGACATATCATGGAGTTAGAGGGCCGCAAAGAGCTCCTTGACACGGGGAAGTCAAGCCGCACATGGAGTGTACCCACCGTTTCCCTTTGTTTGGCCGTTTTGAATGTGTTCCGGGGCTTTTTTGGCCCAAAAATGGCTGTTTTTGGCCCTAAATTGCAGTTTTTGAAACTGAGGTCCGCCACTTGCGACACCCGTTCCTAGCCGCCACCGTTGAGTTTCTTGCTCATACTTTGTGTGGTTGTCCCTCACACCCATAGGTATCATCCACCAAAATTTCACGCAAATCCGAAGCACCACGACGGAGTTCTGATTTTTCCCCATTTCGCGCGTGTTGCTTGCTTGCTTGCTGCTTGCTTGCTGCTGCTGCTGCTGCTAAACCTGGTAGGTCCACCCTAGACCCTAAAAAGGGTTATAAAACCAAGACTGGTTCCACCAACTCGGTGACCCTAACCCTAACCCTAATCAAGACTGAATATTGGGACTGAGCTGGTGGGGGAGGGAACATCAGCTATGACTGGTGAGGGACATCAAGAATGATTCACGCATTGATGGCTCTTGACAACGTGAAATCAGCTTGCAAGTGAACCCCATCACCACGAGGCCCACTTTCAAGGCTTTTTGGACTTCTGAGGGGCCAAAATGCCCCAAAATGCCCCAAAATGGGCTCAAAATGGGCTCATTTCACCCGGTGGTGCACCCCAAATGGTCCAGGATGAGGTTTGGAAAAATGCGTTTTTGACCCATTTTTGACCTATTTTTGGTCCCAAAACAGCGCATCTTCAAGGCATTTTGGGAATTTCGGAGGACCAAAGTGGGCCACCACGAGGAGGGGGGGCGTGTGGGGCCACGTCAGAATGGCTTTCCTCAAAAAATGAAATTCATGAAAAGTCCCGAACTTGGAGGCCAATCTGAGAACAAAACCCTTTGTTTTGGCCTCTGACGGAGGGCGGCACACCTCCGCCAGCGTGTGGCGGTCCAGCAGGTCCGGGTACAGCGCCGAGTCCATCGCAAAGGTCACGATCACTTTCAAGCCGTACTTCTGACACAGGTCCAAGAACTTGGAGTGGGGCGTGCTGCGCATCCAATGGTACACCCGGATCGTGTTGAAGGTCTTGCTTAGCTCCTGCGAGTCACACGGTGCCGTGGCGTGGCATTCGGAGGATGGGCCATGCACAAGCAACACACCTGCACATGGGCTCCACGTGCACGAGCGACATACCTGCATATGGGCCCCACGTGCACAAGCGACACATCTGCACATGGGCCCGGCATGCACAAGCGACACACCTGCATATGGGCCTGGCACGCACAAGTGACACACCTGCACATGGGCCCGGCATGCACAAGCGACAAGCGACACACCTGCACATGGGCCCGGCGGGCACAAGCAACACACCTGCACATGGCCCCACGTGCACGAGCGACACACCTGCACATGGCCCCACGTGCACGAGCGACACACCTGCACATGGCTCCACGTGCACGAGCGACACACCAGTCCTGTTGCGAGGCATGCGCAAGCCACACACCTGCAGGTGGGCCTCATGATAGCTCATTGACCCAGAAAATTTGTTTGCCAGGCCTTCCCATAAAGTGTCGCGGGTGTACAGCGTCATCCACGAGCGCCACCCGAGATCGGCGGATGCGTACTGGTCACCGAAGTAATCGCCGTAGGGGTACTCCTTGCCGTCCTGGCCCTTGGGGATGGGGTTGTAGTTCACGCCGCGGACGAAGTACCGGGCGCCGTTGACGTAGAGGGAGCCGTTGCGGACCTCCACGTGCGAGGGCACCTCCGAGGCCTGCTGGCCCCAGTGGAGCATGCTCACGAACCAGAACAGCGCGAAGACGCAGGTGAGGGCCAGGGCCCGGGGGAGGACCTGCACAAGGCTTCGCCCTACGGCGCTGTGCCACTTGATCCATTTCATGGAGGACTTCTCCAGCGGATTGGTCTGCGGTGCGGAGGTGCACGTGTGCGGGACCACGGAATTGTGGTTTGTGGGGGGAGGGGGGGGGGGGCTGAGTGGTGGTGTGGGTGCAGACTGCCCCTATGGAACACAGCCCCCTCCCTCCGACTGCCGGGGGGGGGGGGGGGTGGCAGTGAAAACCTTTTGGCGGGGGGAGGGGGGTAATCATTCGCAAGCTCCACCAGCGTTCGTGCGGACCACACCACACCTTCGGAGGGGCATGAACACTGCGGTAGGAATCTCCCACGGCCGCCTTCACCGATCTGCCCCTCCGTCCTCCTGCCCTGATTGGCAGGCAACTGACAGCAGTTGGAGAGTAACCGACGGCGGCGAGCACTTCAACAACAGCGGCTGCCGGCCCTCGGCCGCCTGGCACCAACGCCCGCCTCCGCAACGCCCCTCGATACCCTGGCCCCCCGGCACAAAAAGCCCATCCAGCCCCGGCATGGGCCCCCGGCACCGCCCCTGACGCACACCGCCACATCAAAATGGTGGGGGCCAGCGGGGCATTGCCCGGACCGCAGGCCACCCCCCAGCCCCCCAGTGCGGGAGCCAACAGGCCCATCAACCGCACCGGCAATGCCCCCCCTCCCCCCCCCCTCCGGCTGTGGGATGCAGATGTCCAACGCTGACCTGTACGCTGCAAGGCACAGGGCCGCAGAGCAACAGAGTCAGAGCACAAAGCTCTTCGGTGACATTGCCATCGGCGCGTTTCGCTAAGACAACGGAGGTCCCTTGAGAAGTCCACATTGAAGGCTCGATCCGACGTCCCGATTAGAACTGCCCTATGGAATGCCGGGTTCACGGGATGAGTACCTCCTTCTGATCTCCTCACTTGCCCCCCCCCTCCCCCTGTGTACTCCCCAGCCCCCCAACACTGGCCCCTGTGCAGAGCCGCACCGTCAGGCACCCAAGCAGCACAATCCCCGGTACAGGCCCCAGGATGACACGGGGGCCGAGGCGCACCGGCCGGCGCCCCAAACGCCACGTGGGCACAGCCAGCCCCGCAGGTCGTGCACTGAAAACACGGCGTTCAGGCGGTAAGCGCTGCTGAACGAACGACACCCACTGGACCGTGAGCGCTGTGTCCCGGGGCGTCCGGCAGAGCACGCGATGCACAGCATATCATCGCCGAGTGCATGCCCCTGAGCGGATCGGGAGAAAGGAGCATCCAGCCCCCCCCCCCCTCCCTCCGTTGGGCACTCTGTGCTGTGCAGTGGGCCAATGCCCCGGGATGCCACTCGGGATGCACGGGCCACCGCCCCTGGGCAGGCGGCCCCCCAAGGCCCATCAGCCCTGCAACACCAACAAGTCATCGGGCCCAGACTGCCTCCTCCCAAGGGTTTGCCGCCGCCCAGTACATCTGCCCCCTCCCCCCCCCCCCGAGCCGTACTGAGGTACCTCTACGCCCGGGGGTACTGTAAGGCGCATGCCCCAGTGTCTGAGGGTGCAAACTGGTGCAGTGTGTCGGGACCCCAGCAAATGCTGATCGGGCCAAGTCAGCCACTGTAGTCGCAATCCCTTCACGCCCGGCAGGCCATTTCCTCCTCACAACTCAGACCAGTGCAACCCCCCCCCCCCCCCCCCGAAATACCAACCAGCACACTTACAGCCTTGACGACAATCCCCCCCCCGAGTCCCCCCCGGAGGTGTGCCCCATGGGTGTCGCAGTGTAGCTCTGTTTGTTTGAAGTGCCGTCAGCAGAGGCCCGTTGACTGCATGCTGAAAAATGCCCCGTGGTGGTGCTGCTGCTTGCTGCTTCGGAGCCTGACCCCCTGCGTGACATTCCGTTGGTATGCGGTTCCTTTCCGGGGCCCTGGACAGTCACCCGTTCTTCCCTCCCTTTCCCTCCCTCCCCCCAAAACAACCAGCCGCCCCACAACCCCCAGGCGGCGATGGGGGGGGGGGGGGGGCTTCATGCGATGCATGCCACTGTGCCTCAGTGCATGGACCGGAGAACACGAAGTGCTGTGGGGGCACGGACCTTTATTGATTGGGCCGGAAACCCCGTTTCGAGGCTTAAGGTACCATCATCCGTCAGGATGAGGGAGACCCGGCGGGCCACCACCGGCGCTGCACTCTGAGACACCACGGTGGAGCTGGCTGACTCCCCACGCTCAATGTCAATGTCCACCAACCCCACCTCCCGGGGAGCGTCGACCAACCCCACCTCCCGGGGAGCGGGAGCGCTCCGATTGAGCATGTCACCACCGAAACTCACCCGCTCCAATGAGCCCCTGATCAGCGCGTCTCGCGCCTCCAATGAGCCCCTGTTCAGCGAGTTTCGCGCCTCCAATGAGCCCCTGATCAGCGAGTCTCGCGCCTCCACTGAGCCCCTGTTCAGCGGGTTTCGCGACTCTACTGAGCCCCTGCGCGAGTTTCGCGCCTCCGATGAGCCGCGGTTCCGCAAGATTCGCGCCTCCAATGAGCCCCTGTTCAGCGAGTCTCGCGCCTCCACTGAGCCCCTGTTCAGCGAGTTTCGCGGGGGAGTAGTGGAGGTCCCATCATCATTGTCATCGTCGCAGCCGCCTTCGTCTTGCACTAGCATCACGTTTAGTTGGCCCTCCCCCGCAGCCACTGGATGAGGCAACGACGACATTGATCCAGCGCCCCCTTGAGCGGGATGGGGCAGCGTCGATCCAGGTGATTGAATGCCCGCAGAATCGAGCAAGGCAGGATCGTCCAATCGTTCCATGGAAACTGCGTACATGCAAAGTGAGTAAGAGCCTCAGGGAGGAGGGTCCACCACACCGGCCATCATGTAGATAGCAACCATAACAGGGGTAGTGTTCACGCCCGGCATGCTACTTTGCTTGGTATGTTTGTTCGTGCTACTTGCGCGATGGTGCAATCGGTGGCCATGGGCATGCAAGTTTGTCTTAACTCTTGGGCCCTTGCGGCCATGCCTCAAAAAAACGGAAGGGAAAGGGAAAAGGGAAGGGAAGAGAAACCATCCCGAAGGCGCGTTTCAACTCCCTTGCCCATTCTGCCATGGAGAGATTTGGTGCCTGATCGATCCATACAAAGCTTCTTAGCTCATTGGTGAGGTGGATGCTCGGCTTTGCATGAAGTGCACCGCCCACGTGCGTGCGTGCGTGCACCGCATCCGAGGTGGGAGGAGTCGTGTGGTGCCAAACCCGAACTCCACAAGGATGGTCGGTTCAAGTGTGGCAACCATAGCTTGCGCTTCACGCCTGCACTTACCACATTCTCACGCTTTGCAGCATTGTATTACTCTCCACCCCTATCTTCCAAAGTGTATGGTGGTGGTCCCTTCGTGGCCTTGTTGTGAGCCACGGGGAAATGAAACGGTGAACCCATACCGGTCTCAGTCACGAGTTCCCTTTCTCAAATGGCATTTGAAGTCAACTGGCCCCTTGGACGTCTTGAACGAGGTCCCCAGTTCTGGTTTTAGGATTCGGCGTACACACCATACCCACCACCATGCTCTCAACATGTTTCGACATGAAACCCTCCACAATTACCCTGCCAACAGTCTTGTGAGATTTCGTTGCGCATAGTGTGCCCCATTTTGGGTGACGTGAAATTCCATGTCAACGCACTTCAACCCAACCAGGTTATGAGATAAAAAAACAACATCTTGCTAGTGTATGTGCTTTAGTGTCAATGTTAGACCAAGGGGAGGAAGTTGCATGGAGCACGGGCAACGAGACATGGGCGAAAGCGGCAATAGCTTTAAGTATAAACTGAGTCATCACTCTACTTGTGGTGATGGGTCCCAATCTGTTTCCCCCGGAATCGAATGTGTGGCATTCCCATAATAACATGGTTGCCAAGCAAATGGATGGTCGAAAGTCAAATTACTCGCGACAACAAGGACCCACACCATCCTCCACTTTCATGGTAGAAGTAGACGAGGTAGCATAAAAGCAAGACTCATGGTAAGGTGCATTGCGCACTTTGCATTGAATGCGGGCACCACCACGTAAGGGTTGCCAAACAAAAATCTCGTGCGAACACTTGGGGCATGCCTTGGAGGATACCGTGGGCGACGCATTCGCTTGAATGGTTGCAGTGCATCCGAGAAATCCTGATTGACTGCGGCTCCCTCGGGTGCCGGCGGGGCCTCCCAAGTCGCGGACCTATAAATTTCACGGGCATCTTGGAGGGAACGCTTGAGGGAGGGCTGCGTAAGAGGCCGTTCTTCATAATCCCACTCACTATCATCCTCATTCCAAGACTCTAGGGAGTTCTCCTCAAGGAGATCTACGGACACACCACTCAAAGATCCCAAAGATGAGCGAATAGAAGCAGGTGAGCCATGCACATCTTTGCTCGGCGATTCCGCCCCCACAAGCACACACTCACGCAAAGATCCCAACAATTCACACAACGCGTACTGTGAAGTACGAACCTTTACAGCAGAAGGAGCGATTGCAGCCACAACCTCGGCATTGTTTTCGGCAATGCCGAGGGCACTTTCTTTCCAAAGGAACTCTCCGTCCAAGAGGCCAGGCCCCTTGGTGTTAGATGACACAGTCTCATCTTCATTAACATCATACCGGCTCAATAAGTGTGGCATGCTTCTTTGATTTTGGGAGATAGTTCTTCCCATCTAACAATTTTAGCTATTTTCAAGCCGATAAATGTTAGATGGACGGCGAGATTCATCTAACGATTATCGTCCTGAAAACTCACCTCCATCTAACACTTTTAATGAATTCCAGTTTTTGCTTTTGCAGGACATAGCTTAATTGTTGAGTGAGAGAGACGAAGGAGATAGGCGTGACGCACTCATGGGGTGGTACGTGGTCGTGGGATATTTGGAAGGCTACTAGGAAGGATCTGCTTGGACGTTGAAAAAACGGAGCACCATGCTGGGCTTTGAGATGGCGGATATTGGCTGGTAAAGACTGCTGGTAAAGACATGCTGGGCTCCATGAATTCTATATAGGAAACGTGACATGATAACATTTCTTGGCCAAGAAATGTTATCATGTCACGTTTCTCTATATCTGTTATCGAAGTCTCACAATTTCTCGACGAAGAAATATGATCACCAACCCCGCATGGCAAGACCCACATTTCCAAGACATCAACATCAAGAGGGATCAACAATTCAATTGAGCTGCGAAACGTCATTGTTTGATGTGGCACCCAGCACAACTGGAGGCGGAATGGCTACCACGTGGCAACTACACATAGCCATAAATAAGGAAGGACTACAAGTTCATGGTGCAACTTTCACAAATCCATGAGCCATGCCGAGGCACTCGAGTCAACTTGGCACACCGAAGGTGGTAGGTTGCACGGCATGCATCACATGACACCGGCTGAAGAGCAATGGTGTCGCGTTTTCGGGGGATCACCTCATCACACATGTAGCATACACTTGGTTCCTCCTGAGGTCTACATGGGGCCTTCTTAGGCTTCTTTGCACCTGAGAAGGTGTTAGGCATATCTTCAAACACTTGATTGTTTGCTGCACACTCCTCACTTGGTGGGGTTGCAAAAGCTGCTTCACGACCTTCTGCAAGTGAGGAAAAGACATCCCCCTTTTCAGACAATTGGGTTGGGGGGAACTCTTCTTATAGAAAATTTGCTAATGTTCTTATCAAGAACTCCTCAAGCTTCGACGGGTGCGCGGCTTCCCTCTTTCCCGAACGGGCACAAGACACGTGCAGAGAAGAAGAGAAACACTAGGCAACACTGCCTTTCTGCATGAGGAGCGGTGACGACACGGTGCAGGGGACACGTGAGCGTGATCTCTGTTACCGGGCAGTCACACACATTAGCTGGGTGCTAAGAGCTTGCCTCAGTCATGTCGGCTTGCTGGGGAAGAGAGGTAACACTTCAGTTATGGTGGTCGTTTAGTCGCCAGCTGGATTCCAAACAGGGCCTGAGGGCACAGGTCAAGTGTAGATGCCTTTGCTAGCAATTGTGGTCTCCACCAGCTCGAAGGGTAATTTTTCTTAAGCAACACTGAGACGACCTTGCTTATATTTAGTGCAAATGTGTTGGGTGCATGTGCAGATCGGTACCAAGCTGATTTCTTAACTGCGTTTGGGATGAAAGATTTCAGCATGGGGCGACAGTTTGGGCTGTACACATCAAGCATGCGGGCGTGCACTGGCGGAGTTGAGTCACCCACTGTGGACTCAAACACAGGTCTCTTCACAGACACGGAGGGTAGGCCTTCTAAAAATTGTAGTTCAGACTCCAGAAAATTTAGGGATCTGCCCCAGCCTTCCACAGTGACATCCATGTTTACCAGGTGTTTCAACTTTTTTGCCAGGGCCGTCAGTGCAGGCTGTGGTGACATTCCGGACATGGTTTCAGGGATTAAGACCAGGTAGTTGTCGCGGTACCGCATGAGAGGGGGCAGGGAGCGGAGTTTCAACCTAGTTTCTAAGTACAGTAGGGTGATGGAGGCGGACTGTGCAGAACATGTGCCACCGATGGCAGTGCCAGTCGTCTGGCGCAGGATACTCGAAAAATGAACAAAGCGGTCGTTGAAGAGCCCTTCCCAATTCATAAACGAAATGAGGTCGTGGAAACTGAGAAATTGGAAAGCTGTGTCACCAGATTTACTGCCCATATAATCCAGAGTCCGGACCCCTGCACGGTGGACATGGAAGCCGGAGCTGTGGATGTCCCAGCGTTTTTCCTTGCACAATTTTTTCCAAAAATAGCAGATGGCAGCAATGATTTTTGAGCGTGGTATATTGGGGAACATTTCCACCAAATCCAGCTCTCCCCACACCGAGGACTCATTGCAGTCTAAACCTTTTAGGGAGTCAACGAAGCCAAGTAAATCCTGCATAGACACACGTTCATGGGTACCTGGGGTGCCTTATCCATGAAGTGCGGAATGATGTATGGTGGCAGTTTTTCACGTTGTTTTTGGACATACGGCGCATAGACTAGTTTCGGGCACTCGTGCGCGCAAGTATTATAGACTGACGCACACGAGGAGACAATCTCAGGAGCTATATCAGCGTGCAGCACAGCGCGGTCTTCGGGTAGCGACGAGCTGGTCGCGGACAGAGCTTTCTTCAGGGAGGAGGAAAATGTTTTGTGTGAAGGGACAGTGGAGTTTTTCATGTTTTGAGCGAAAACAGAAAAATCCAGCGAGGGGGCGATGTGACTCAGCACAGACGGGTCACGAAACACAATGTGGCCATGGTGCATGGTCACTCCGGGTAGGCTGCAAGGGGCGAGCACAAGTACAAAAACTCCTCAGACAAACACGGCCATGCCCATGAGGCTAGTGCAAACAAACAATGCAACAGTAGACAGGATGTTCTGGTGGCCAGTCATCATGGTCGTCTGCTGTTAGAACATCGGATGGAAGCTTAGTGAGATCCGAGGCAAACAAGATATCACCAACCGTAGGAGTTTTTCCCGTGATTACACAGATTCGTGACTTCAGGTAGGTTCTGAGGTGGACAGGCCATCGGGGTTGGTTGTCTATCACATTCATTTGTCATGTCTATCATATTCATTTGCGTCATCGGTTGATGAGGAAACAATAGAAGTATTCAACAAATCGCAAGAATGTGAGCTTAGCAAATCATCATCCGAGATAGTATATGTACTTAGTTGACGATTGTCCATTTTGGGTGGTGACTCGGGTTCCGCTTTAATGGGTGAGTCTTGATTTGTGGTTTTGGGCAAGGTTCCGCTTTGAGTTCCGGTTTGGGGCATGGTTCTGCTTTGATTTCTTCCTCCTCTTTGGATTGGGGCACATCATGTTTGCTCAAGAGCAGTGCTGCTTTTGATTTCACCTGCTTACCCTTTCGGTGATATACACCATTGACAAGTGTTCTCGCAATCACACCAACATGCTTGTTTCCCAATTTGATCCTCATTATCGGAATCATCCCCAAACATGTGGCTACCGCGAGGTTCATCCGGTTTCTTGCCCTTCCACTCTTCGAGAGCACCCATGAATGCCTCTACAGCCGGCGGCATTGGCAATTGTGCCTCTGAGACTTTGGCATCTTTGGACATTAATTGAGGTACTCTAAAAGGATGGGAGAAACAAACTAGTGATAACATTTCTTGGCCAAGAAACATTATCTGTTCACATTTCTTCGCCAAGAAATGTTATCTACTCACATTTCTTCGCCAAGAAATGTTATCGGCCAATGGGGTGGGTGATCACATTTCTTCATCAAGAAATTGTGAGACTGGTAACGGATATAATTGTGTGCCTGCTGACGAGACCATCAACACTTGTCTAACACAACAATGAGCATCTACTCGGGTAACCCGTTCCTTCCGCTGGGGATGCAAGGATTTGCTTCAAGGAAGCAATGATCAATAAAGTAGGACCGATTATTATTATTATTATTATTTATATTCCTTTGGCTACCATACGCGAATATTTTCACAACCGGTCCACCGGTCTTCGTTAACTCACCGTTTCGACTAGGCAAAATCACCAACTGTTCAGTTGAGACCGTTTCGCGCCACTTTAGCTTTCTGTAGCGAACCGGTTAGTTCGGGGAGACCGGTCGGACCGGTCCGACCGGTCTTTGCAAACTGAACGGACCGGACCATTTTAGCACACTTTAGCACACTTTGGAGCACTTGGTGATGCGTGTGTAGTGTGTGTGTCCGCATGTGTGTGTTGTGTGTGTGCGTGTGCTGTGTTGTGCGTGTTCACACCTTTGCACAGGCATTGCAATGCATGGGAGTCAATCCTCACAAGACATCTATTCATGGTTCATTCATGATGGTCCGCAAAGCATTCAACGTGTAGATAGCACCCACATGCTTTGCACTTGTATCGGGTGGTGCCCATCCCACAATGTACACAAAAGCCCCGCTTCCCAACCACTATTGGTACATGCTTGTCCACCACCTGAATTTGCCTTGCCGGAAACATGTATCTCATCAACCTCCATTGCCAGTCAAACATTGTTTCACCCCCCGGACTAAGGCGCAACGCTTGGCATGACGTAAATGCATTTGTTGCCGCTATCCTTAACACCATCCCCCCAAGTGCCTTCCACCATGATTGAAACCGGTGCTCTTCCCGGTGTTGTAAGCACATTTGGTTAAACGTATCCACCCCCGGGGCAAACCTACGGTAGTTGGCAATTATCCCCGGTAGGTGGTATCGTCCACTTCGGTGTGGGAGCGAACCTCCGGTTAAGCAATTGGTTAGTAGTGGTACCACCTTTGCCGGCTTGCGCCCCACTTTGGGGTTTTTGTATCCCACCCATCATGCATCGTTGAAACACCCAAGAGGACATGGGAAGCAAAGTCTGTGTATGTGTGTGTGGTTTGTGCATGGTGTGTGGTGGCGTGCATGCTGCAACGAGCGCGCAAAGGTAGGTTTGGGAGGCAAGTGTAAGAAAGTGCTCCAAAGTGTACCGAAGTGGTCCGGTCCGTTCGGTTTGCAAAGACCGGTCCCACCGGTCTCTGAAACTGGTCTTACTGTTTTTCTCTAAAATACTATTGAGTCTAAGAAAACCACCAAAACCATCATTTCCGCCACGTTCAAAAACCCTTGACCCAATCCTTTGCCAGAAAGTGATAATTTTCCCCACAAGACCAGACCGGTCCTCCGTCCGGTCTGGTAGCCAAAGGAATATAATTATTTAAAAAAAAATACACACGTGCCACATGTGCTACATGCATAGCAATCAAAATCACTATCAAAACATGCATAGCAATCAAAACATTGTTGAGAAAATGCCACTTGTTTGAAAACACTTCATTGGTTGCCGGCAACCGGTTCCCCATTCATTGACAAAACCGGTTAGAAACCTTCTTTCCGGCGGCCAAGTCCCAGAAGATTTTGATACAAAGGTAAGCGCTACGTCAAAAGATGAACCATTCTCTTCGTGTAAAGAAGAGCGTTATATTGATCCACTACGACAGAACAAGAAATTAAAGTTCTTTCACCAAATTGCAAAGCGGCTCACGACGCACAGCGGTTGTAGCGCTCCCCGTTCTCTGTTTAGCCCCATCCTTCGTGATTTCGACTTTTGCTTCTGGCCTTCTTATTTTTGCCTATTTTAGCGAATTTTTGAAGGTGAGTGTGTTTCTTATCAAATTGTTGGTCAATTCAACTTTGTACAGTTGCACATGATTGGTGGCTTCAAAACGCTACGTTAGCTTCGGCATGTGCACTCCACTATCCGATTGGCCGGACGCCCACCAAGATGCACAAGCTGGCCGGGAACATGTGCTTGACTCAGTGTTCACCAACATTGAAAATGTTGCACTTATTTGATGTGGTTGTGGCTTGTGTATGGGGATTGGTGTTGCCAACGTTGAGACTCAAATACAGCTTGAGTTATGGACTGCATTGTTTTTCATGGGTCTCTCCCCAAACGCTGTAGTGCAAAATTGACGCCGTTTGGAGCCCAAGTGTGGATGAAGCTAAAAATGCGCCGGATTCGAGCTACATTTTGCAAAAAAACCTATCTTTAAGGAGACGGTGGCGAGTCCCGACAAAATTTGCGATATTACCTATGTACACCCTCAGGTGCATTTTCAGTGCACTATTTTTCATGGGTCTCTCCCCAACGGCTGTACTCTAGAGTAGCAGAAAAAAAATACGAATACGCGGGTTTTGTCGCGTGCATCTTTGATATAGTCGCGCGCGGTTGAAGAAGCTGAGTTCAATGGAAGATTGAGGAATCGCTTGGACGATCACAATGATACTTGAGGTTTCTCCCACAAATCTTATAAATGGAACTAGTGCGCGTTGCTGAAAGCGCCCTTCTGATTGATGTCTTGTTGGTTAAAACATGCAGTGGCGTATTGTCCCATTGCATATGTTGCAAACCGAATTACAATAGATGCACATGTTCGGAGCAACTCCGCTCAACTGCTCAACATCTGTGTTTAACTGAAAGGAACATGCTTTCCACAACAAGTTCTTTGGTTTTCATACGCCTGCTATGATCACAAATTTCTCTTTGTGTTTTCGTAAAGTTCGTGTGTTGTCAACAGCGGGAAACCATGCACCATTGGGTCACCTTCCTTCGTACTTTCTCAATAGTATTTATGTATGGGCGCAAGCCGTTTTGATTGCCATGCATGTAGCAAATGTGTGCCTGCTGACGAGACCATCAATAATCGTCTAACACAACATTGAGCATCTACTCGGGTAACCCATTCCTTCCGCTGGGAATGCAAGGATTCGCTTGAAGGAAGCAATGATGGATAAAGTAGGACCGAATGTTACACACGTGCCGGAATTCATGGAACCCAGCAATATCCAGCATCTCAAAGCACAGCATGGTGCTCTGTTTTTTCAACGTCCAAGTAGGGTGCTTTAGTGTCGATGTTAGACCAAGTTGTCTTCACGACTTCTGTTCCTTTCTCGTCAATAATTCCATTGTTTGCTTATGCAGGACATAGCTTAATTGTTGAGTGAGAGAGACGAAGGAGACGGGCGTGACGCACTCGTGGGGTAGTACATGGTCGTGGGCTATTACACCACGACCCTACTAGGAAGGATCTGCAATAGCAGGGTCAAAGGCCAAACGTGGCTCCAACGGAAAACGTATGTTGTTTTTTGATCTCATAACCTTGATCTCATAACTCATAACCTGGTTGGGTTGAAGTGCGTTGACATGGAATTTCACGTCACCCAAAATGGGGCACACTATGCGCAACGAAATCTCACAAGACTGTTGGCAGGGTAATTGTGGAGGGTTTCATGTCGAAACATGTTGAGAGCATGGTGGTGGGTATGGTGTGTACGCCGAATCCTAAAAGCAGAACTGGGGACCTCGTTCAAGACGTCCAAGGGGCCAGTTGACTTCAAATGCCATTTGAGAAAGGGAACTCGTGACTGAGACCGGTATGGGTTCACCGTTTCATTTCCCCGTGGCTCACAACAAGGCCACGAAGGGACCACCACCATACACTTTGGAAGATAGGGGTGGAGAGTGATACAATGCTGCAAAGCGCGAGAATGTGGTAAGTGCAGGCGTGAAGCGCAAGCTATGGTTGCCACACTTGAACCGACCATCCTTGTGGAGTTCGGGTTTGGCACCACACGACTCCTCCCACCTCGGATGCGGTGCACGCACGCACGCACGTGGGCGGCGCACTTCATGCAAAGCCGAGCATCCACCTCACCAATGAGCTAAGAAGCTTTGTATGGATCGATCAGGCACCAAATCTCTCCATGGCAGAATGGGCAAGGGAGTTGAAACGCGCCTTCGGGATGGTTTCTCTTCCCTTCCCTTTTCCCTTTCCCTTCCGTTTTTTTGAGGCATGGCCGCAAGGGCCCAAGAGTTAAGACAAACTTCTCCGAAGGACAGCCGCGGTGTATACAAACCTTGTAACTGCACCAGTGGCGGAGTTACACAATTACTACAATCCATTATGCCCATTGCATGTTTTAGGTGCAAAGCACTGCCAGAATGGCACCATTGGCTATCTAATGCATGCGGTGGCTGCATGGCAGAATCTACTCATCATTTGAATTCTGCAAGTTCCCTTTTCTTGTGGGCTTTGTTTTTCCGCTCTTTCTTGCGGGGTTGTGGGAACCGTTGTGTCTTGGTAAAGGAAGCCGTGTTGTATTGGTCAAGAACACTCACTACAATGCACGAATCGCCCACCTCCGGCAACTTGTTGTGTACCAACCCGATGACGTGCACACGTTGAGTGGTTGCTTTGGTTGCTTTGGTTGCTGTGTGTCGCCGAGCCATGGGCACTCGCCTTCGCCCTACGCCATGGCTTTGTAGGAATGCCTTCGAGATCCAAGAACCAACGCCCACACGTTGATGCACGTCACGGCAAAAGTGCAGATTTACAAGTATGCGATGATCACCCGCCACCACACGGCACATGCCGCGAAATATGACACCCAATCATGCGGAATGGGGGCCCATAGGAAAGCCCAAGGCCATGGCCACGACCGTGACGTGAAGGACGGCCCCGTCGCCTAGTGCGAACTGGGATTGTGGTGTGGCTCGGGGCGTGTGTGCGGCCCATTCCGCGCTGTCGAGGGGCCTCCACGTCGCGCAGGGTGGGCGTGGGCAGTCCGATCCGTTCTACGAACACGAGCTGCCGGTGGAGGGGATCGCCGCCATCTCTAAGTCCATCACCCATGACTCCGAAATCGAGCAGTACATTGAGCAAGAGGGGCTCGGGGAGCATGACCGTGCCATCTACTTGTTGAAGAATGGTGTGCCCCCCCCCCCCATTGCCCTCCACTTGCCCGTTTGGTCCCGAGGCATTGGGGGGTGCCGAGTGTCGACCACCTCGAGTTCTCCTTTCTTTGTGGGCTTTGGTAGCCCCTTGTGGGCGGGGTGGGGGCTTGTGGATTCGTGGGACGTGCCCTGTTGGGTCGTGCAGGGTCGAACATCCAGAAGTGCAGCGTGTTGGAGGGCCTGCATCGGATGCAGGCCGACTGCACCGAGGCCGACATGTCGAGCTTGATAGCGGAGATTGGGGTATGCCACTGCCGCGGTTGTGTGTGACCGCGATGGCGTCTGTCTTTCGGGGTCTGTTCGGAGCGTGTTCGTGGTGCACAAAGACGTTCACAGGCCACGTACCATTCGAGGCAGCGTGAGACTGTACAACAACTTCCCCCGTTGCCACCAACCGAGACGTTGATAGGCCGTGCCCCCCCCACCACCACCCCACACACTCTTGGGAGGTGGCAGTGCCGAACAAGGTTAGTCTACCAAATGTTCCACCTGCGCCTTCGCTCAGCTCACCTTAATTCGGTGTTTTGGAGGCAACTGTTGTGGCTCATGATTACTCTCGTCTCCACGACGATGTCTTGTTGCTTCAACAGGAGCTGATTTGGACGCTGGATGAAGAAGTGCAGATGACAGGTGTGGCACCCCCCCCCCACCACCACAACCCCCTTAAGAAGTGCAGATGACAGGTGTGGCATGCCCCCCCCCCACATAGACCTTTGCTCAACTCACCATAATTTGGTGCCCCACCCCTCAAGCACTGCAGAGGACAGGTGTGGCATGCCCCCCTAGAAGGGTTCCCACATAGACCTTCGCCGAACTCACCATAATTTGGTGCCCCACCCCTCAAGTACTGCAGAGGACAGGTGTGGCATGCCCCCGTGGGAAAAACTTCTTGGGGAGGCGGGATGACAGGAAAGAGGTCGGGGTGGCGTGGGTCTCGTGAGGGAGTTGCCCTCGCGAGGGAGTTCTGGACATCCGGAGCCTGTGCACTATCCGCGGACACACGTGCTCGGGGCCTGCGGTCACTGGGATTGAGTAGTGTTGTAAGACAGGGCGTCTTAGCTTTGGAGGCGTCTCACGTCTGTCTTAGATCCGTATTACATCCATCTTAGGAAATCTAAGACGGGGCGTCTTAGCTTTGGAGGCGTCTCACGTCTGTCTTAGATCCGTATTACATCCATCTTACATCCGTCTTAGGAAATCTAAGACGGGGCGTCTTAGCTTTGGAGGCGTCTCACGTCTGTCTTAGATCCGTATTACATCCATCTTACATCCGTCTTAGAAAATCTAAGACGGGGCGTCTTAGCTTTGGAGGCGTCTCACGTCTGTCTTAGATCCGTATTACATCCATCTTAGGAAATCTAAGACAGGGCGTCTTAGCTTTGGAGGCGTCTCACGTCTGTCTTAGATCCGTATTACATCCATCTTACATACGTCTTAGGAAATCTAAGACGGGGCGTCTTAGCTTTGGAGGCGTCTCACGTCTGTCTTAGATCCGTATTACATCCATCTTACATCCGTCTTAGGAAATCTAAGACGGGGCGTCTTAGCTTTGGAGGCGTCTCAAGTCTGTCTTAGATCCGTATTACATCCATCTTACATCCGTCTTAGGAAATCTAAGACGGGGCGTCATGCATAATCTAAGAAAATCTAAGACGGCCCGTCTTAGATTTTGCCCCGTTAGAAAATCTAAGACGGTGGGTCATAGAAAAGCTAATATGGGGCTTCTTAGATTAAGTAAGGTGCAGTGTTTTTTCTTTCAAAAAGCAACTAAAGTCCATGGGGCGAAGACATGTGGCACACCACATCTACAAACTATAGGCCACCATGCCCGTGTGCACACGTGAACAATGGCAGCCACTGTTTTCTGTAGACACCGTCGGCACGTTTTAGGCACAAAGTGCCAAATATTGGCACTTTGTGCCTAAAACGTGCCGACGGTGTCTACAATTAGCAGACCACGTCTACTTGGGGCGGATGGTGTCTTCAAACCACACACCGCCATGCCCGTGTGCAGGGGTGAACGATGCTAGTGGACTGTTTTTCCCCAAAATTTGGCACTTCGCGTGCACAACGTGCTGACGCTGTGTACAATTAGCAAACCGTGTCGACTTGGGGCAAACAGTGTCTACAAACTACAGGCCACCATGTCCGTGTCCAACCACCCAAATAGGGTGAACGACACACAAAGAGGGTCCAAAACATGCTTTACAAAGGAGATTGGATCATTGTGAATGGCCGGAATATCAAAAAAGAAAATTGGTTTCGGAAATCTCCATATTTGAGCTATAGAGGGTGGAAAACTGCACAAGCAAGTTGTGCCCCAACCCCTTCGGAGCCACCCCGACCCCCCTCCAAACACCCAAATAGGGTGACACACAGAGAGGGTCCAAAACATGTTTTAACAGGATATTTGATCGTTGTGAATGGTCAGAATATCAAAAACAAAATTTCAAATTTTTCAATTTTGAGCTGTAGAGGGTGGTAAACTGCTCATGCAATTTGTGAGCAGATCACGTGCCACTGAACAGCCTACAAACAGCAAAAATGTGGGTTTTAGGGGGCGCATAGCCCTGGCTTCACATAGTGGCTGCCTAGTAGCCACTATGTGGGTCCCCATGCTAGAGTACCCGTATTGTCACCAAATGATCACAGTTGCATATCTCTCGGGGACATTCATAACCTGCCAACTTTGTGGGTTTTGGCACTTTTCGGTAGTTTCTGCAACTTTTGCTTCCGCGTGCAAACATGTCGTCACCTGGGGGGGGGTATGTGTATACTTTTTGAAATCTGCAAGAAAACGCCATTTCAGAAATGTATGGGTTTGGGGGGGAGGGGTTGTGATTTTTCAGCGCAGCACAACACATGGGGCGGTGCACACAAACACAGCACTGCACCGTTTATCCATTTTTATTCAGAATCACTGTCACTGTCAGCATTGCTTTTTTCAGGCATTTCTCGAATTTCACCTTTATGGGAGAACTCCGTGTTGTGTTGCTGGCAGCTTTTTTGCTGGGGCTTTTCATAGGACTCAAGGGGTTGCTCATGGCCGCAGCCGCTTTGGTCTTGGCCACAGACTGAACCACAAACCTTGATATTTTGAAGTAGTGCAAAAACTGTGTTTTGCAAATCTCCCGACGCATACCCCTGTACGGTACAAAATATTTCGTTCGATGACCCCTCTTGATGGTGTACTTCGCGTAATTGTTGTACTTCACGTCTTTCTCCACATCAACGTCAATGCATGTGGCCAAAAATTCATGTTGCGAAGCCTTGGTGGGGTACATCTTTCGATCCCAAAACTGGGCAGCAAAAGCGGTGGCCTCAGCGGTCGTCAGAATGTCATGCTCCTTGTGGGAGCATGCGGGTGGCTGTGAGCGGGAGGTACGGGGCTTTTTTGCCTTCCTGCCGGGCTCATCCCGAGACACCTGCACCCACTTTACACCCCCAGAGCGAGCCCTTTTGCGCGTCAAAGGCTTTTGTGGTGCGTCCGGGGAAGCAACAGCCCGTGGCGTGAATTTGTATGAAGACATGGCAGCTGCCTGTTGACAAAAAGAGGCAGCAAAAAACACAAGCATCGTCCAAATCGGACGAAAATCTCAGACATGTCGTCAGTCCAGCAAGCAGACCTGGGGTGTTCCAAATAGCCCTTTTCAAGGGCTTTCCGAATATACCCCACATACCCCTACCACCTGAACACTCAGTTGGCACAAATGAGGCAACAATGGCACCAACCCTCGAAAACCCACAAAGTTGGCAGGTTCCCCACCGTCCCCGAGAGATATATTGTGTAACAGATCACTCAAGGCCGACCCATGATATCCCGATAAAAGTCCCCGCCCACTGTTGGCTTACCCCCCGCTAGGGGCTGGTTTCGGTGAGGGCACCCAAAATCTTAAAAACTAGTATGCAACCCCCCCCCCCCCAATGTAGGGTACCCGGGCTCTAGAAATGGATCAACTGCGCACACTAGTTTACTATGAGAGGACAGAGTGTACAACATAGTTACACAAGCAACACAAATGCTCCCTGTAGCAGGGCAAAACTCAGTGTAGAAATACACCATTTCTCCAACACACAGCAACAGTGGCAGCGCCATGACTTCTGTAGTGTGCACTTTCCCTTCTGCATCCGCCTGTCACTGAAGCACAGAGGGAACAGGGGCACATGCATGCAGTAGATCCACCTGCGGAACGGAACAAGAAGAACATAGAAAATGAGGACACGTGTACAGAATTCTCGGGGGACAGCACCTACCAAAGTTCAGCCCCCTTAGGCAGAGGCGGGGCGGATGCCGCAAGCCTCATAAAACATCCCCTGCAGGTGGCCGCCAAAGCGAACTAAGTGATACCCTAGTATCAGCATGCTCTGCCTAAGGGGGCCGCACAGGGGCTGAGACCACCCGGATACCAAGGTACCCACCTGTAGGATGGTGGATGCCGTGGGGAGGGGAGCAGCACCCAGCGTCAAGGCACAAAAGCAACGCTGCCCATGTTTTCACTCTGTCAGGCTGCCTACCCAGAGATCACAGCAATGACGAGGCCAACTCTGACGAGGCTCTCTCTCTCACAAGCATGACAGGCTGGGGGCCATAATGAACTGGCCTGACGAGAGAAAGACCAAAACAAAGCACAGCAAACTAGAGAAGAAGGGAGAGCACCCTATCCCATCCATTCCCACAAATTACAGTCATTTCAATACAGGGGGGACACCAATTCCATGACACGGACGGTGCCACTGTCAACGTCACTGTCACTGTCACTGTCACCGTCATTTTCACTGTGACTGTCACTGTCACTGTGTCACGGCATCTTCGATAATCTAAGACGGGGCATCTTAGAAAATGTAATGGATTGTTCTAAGACGCACAGTCTTAGAAAATCTAAGACGGGGCATCTTAGAAAATATAATGGATTGTTCTAAGACGCACAGTCTTAGAAAATCTAAGACGGGGCGTCTTCCATTTTCTCCCACGGTGCGTCTTACATCCGTCTTTCATGCGTCTTTCATGCGTCTTACATGCGTCTTAGATTTTCTCAGATGCGGCGTCTTGCAACAGTTATTCGGGACTCAGCCGGCGGGGAAAGGGTGACTGTCCAATCCCCCCCCCCCCCCCGCCCCGGTGGTCTGCGGCGGGCCGGGCCATACCAGTGCAGGGGCACGTCCTGCGGACCCCCGCTTGGCACACCCCCATTCCCCGACAGTCCGATGACATGCCCCCGCAAGGGGCCCTCACCCCCCGAACTGGGGACTGGGGCCTGTGCTGGGCCACCGGGGGATGTGGTGTGTGGGTGGGTGGGTGGGTGTGCGCCGCCCTCTGTGGCCCTTGTCCCGCAGCTGCCGATGGCATCAGCCGCGTCCTCAGCGCCCTCTCGCTGGATCAGCTGGTGCAGTTCCTGCCCATCCTGAAGACCATGATAGGTACCCCCCCCTCCCCCCGCACGCCGGGGCTGCAGGGGTGCAGGGGTGCGGTCTACCCCCAGCCCCCCCCCCATCCCCCGTGCCACACACACACGCACACACCCTATGGCCCCCCGTGTTGCCCCGCAGACACGGCCCTGTGCAAGCGACTGCGATGGCCCGGGGGGACACGGCAGATGGTGCGGATCCGTCACACGGGTGTGGGGTCCCAGGCCCGACACCGCCGCAGCGGGGGTGGCCTGCCCCGCGCACCGCGTCTGTATCCTGCGGCGACCCCTTGGGGCATTGCCGTGGTATAGGGCCTGACCTCCACGACACGGAGGGCGGGGGGGGGGGGGGCTGACGGATTGGCAGAGGCACAGACCATCCCAATGCGGTGTGCAGATGTACGGGGGGATGGGGGCGAGAGGGGGCTGCCGGGGGGCAGGGGGGGGGGAATGACGAGCAATCTCTTGAAGGAGGGACCCCCCCCCCCACACACACCCTGGCCCTTGCCCCCCTCCCCCTCACTTGGAACGGCAACACGGTCCTTCTGTGATCATGAGGCCGTTGTGTACTGGCGGAAGGACCGCTGTGTTCGCAGGTGAAGTCTGAAAGGAGAGCTCAGGGGGTTGTCAGGCAGAAGCCCTGTGACGAGGGCAGTGGCTCTACCAATGAAGGGTTGGGCATCATGGCCGACGATGATGAGTGGGTTACGGATGCCTCCGTGGCTCATCAGTGGCATCGTCCCCGTCCTCATCATCTTCATCAGAAGAAGAGGAAGAGGACGGGTCTGAGTGCCACGGATGGCCTCGTGGGGGACGGGACACACCGTCGGGTGACAGGCCCGTGGCATGCACACCCCATCCCACCCACCGCCTCGCCCCCTTTGCCGGCATGACTGGACCGCCATCGCAGAGTCCCAAGCAACGCCAGGCCCCCTGCAGGAGCACCCGAGTGGCATCCCGCGCCATTGAAACCCCCCAAAAAACAAGGCACGTCCACCACAAACAAAGATCTGTGACAAAGATCTTGCCTCAGCCCAACGCATCACTGAGTTTCGCAGGGGGACACCGCCGGCCCAAGATATCGTTCGGGCGGGTCCGGATGGGGCGTTTGGGTGCACCAATGCGCTCCATCGCCCGCCCGCGACCCGTTCAGGGGTTGTGCGGGGACTGCCCCTGTCGTCTGGGGGGGGGGGGGGTTGGCACTGTCGGCCACATCACAAACGCCGGCGGGTCGGGGGGGGGGGGGGGATATGGGGCTGGACGGTACTCCTCCGCGTTGTCGGGGGCGTCTGTTCAGCAGCCCCCCCCCCCCCCCCCAGAGAGCGGGACTGTACAGCGGTGATGCCCCCCCCCCACCCCCCAATGCCACGGGAGGCGGGGGTCGGGGGGCAACACTCAGCGCTGACCGCGGGCGTGCCCTGTGGAGGACACCCACACCGCCCGCCCTGTGGCATGGGGGACCACGGGGCCTTTGCACGCGTGAAGGGGCTGCGGGGGGGGGGGGTGGCTGCGGCGATGCTCCCTGCTGCTCCGTCAGGGCACTTGGGGGGGGCGGGTCCGGCACGACACCCCCCCCCCCCGGGCCCTGCCACGCCCACGCCCTGCGGATGTGATGATGTGCCCCCCGCAGCGGTGGGAAGAGGGGCTGCGGGAGGGGAAGGGGGCACACGGCCATGCGGCGGGGCCTGGGGGGGGGACGACGGAGGGGGCGTGGGCGGCACAACACCGTTGGACGACCCCCACAACCCCCGGCACAACCCCCGGTACGCCCACTACCCGGGCCCCGCTACCCCGGCAACACCACCACAAAAGGGACACCGGCGCGGCCGTCAGAACGCAGCGCCCCGACACGGCACGTGGAGGGGGGGGGGGGAACGGGTGACGGCCCAGGGCCCCGTGAAGAACCCGCACCCCAACAGAATGTCACGCAGGCGTTGGGGGGGGGGGCGTGCTACGGACATGCGCGTTGCAGCGGCGGGTGAGGCCCGGGTCCCCCTCCGGCCGACGGGGGTGTGGGTCTGCCCCAGACACGCATTAGAACAAAAAAAATGGAAGGAGGACCCCCCCTCCCCCTCTTCCAAAGCAGGTGGAAGCCTGAGTCGGGGTCCTGGGAAATTTGTTAGGTTGACAGTTTGAGGTGCAACTTGAGGGTGAATGAGTGCCTGGGGGTAGCATCTCTCAATGCTGAGGCTTCTTGGGGGCACGACTTTGCGAGGCAGTCTGAGAGTCCGAGGGATCTGTAGAACGCTTTGTGTCATGGTGCCCATTGTTCTCTACAGCTGCCGCAGAAACCCCAGGAATTACCAGCAACCATCCACAAATTGGGCCAAAAACATTTTCCGGTGCCGAAACGTTGGTGGTGGGGGGTGGGGTGGCAGCGGCGCGCAAGCCTACCCGAGAACACCAGCGTATTGTGAGACTACGACACGAGTTCTGCTTGCGATTAGGGAGGGAGGGCAGTGGCAGGGAGTGACAGTGAGGATGCGGATGAGGGTGCGGATGCAGCGAGCAAGGGGGGGGGGGCGGGGAGACACGGTACACCCTAAACTAGGCCAAAAGCATTTTCCGGTGCCCAAACCTTTCAAGGAGAAGGTGTCAAGGAGCAGACTCAGGCCCCCCCTCAGTACCCCCCCCCTCCTCCGCTCCAATGCGTGTCTGGTCCGCCCTCGTGTCGGTGTGGCACGGGGTCCATCGAGGGCGTGGGGAGGAGGGCCGCGGACAGGCCGGCCCCCGGCGAGCACGCGCGCCCCCTCCGGACGCAGGCCTTCGCAGCGATGGGGTCCGCGAGAAGTGGAAGCCCGTGATGCTTCTCTTTGTGGAGCATTTCCCGGTGGAGGAGCTGATGGAGGAGGTCATTCAGTTTGCGTTCGAGCGCGGCGAGCCCTCCGAGCCACAGGACTCGCGGCAGCTCTGCTGCGAGATGCTGGGGGGCGTTGTGCAGCGGCTGAGCAGGTGCGTGGCACGGTCCGATGTGCACGCCCCCCTCCCCACCCCATCGGAGGGAGGGGCGGGCACCCCCTGCCCCGTGTCCCCCGGCCGCCACGCCCCACCACCTGGGCGACCACCCCCCATTCCTACTGCCTGGCACCCTCATATCGGAGCAGCCCCCCCCCCCCCCCCCCCTCCTCGCCCTGCGCCGTATGGCATTGAAGCCGTGGTGGCGTGAATTTATCTGGCGAGCTATTCAACTGGGATATTGCTTTTGAGTGAGGACAGGGGCTGAATGGCTCGAACCCTTTTGGAAGGCCCAATGGTCCTGCGGGGGCGCCCGGTGCAGCGGATGATGCCCTCACATGGGCCCGGGCACATCGCACTACGCGTGCGGAGGCGGTGCCGTACGGGCGGGGGCGGTGCACAACACAAGACAGGGGCACGGCGCAGTGTTGTGGCCGGTGGTGCACCACACGGGCCAACAGCCCCGGTGTCGCGGAGGGCCCGTCCCCCGGGGCGGTGCGGGACACGACAGTCGATGGGATGTCACGCGTGGGCGGAGGGTGCGGCGGGTGACATGAAGATCGCAGTCCATCCCACGTCACACGTGCCGGGGGCGCCGGGGGTGTTCACAGTTCTGTGGTGAAGGGGGGGGGGGGGCGCCGTGCCCAGGGCTGCACGGCGCACCTCCGCAGACGTTGTGTTGGGTGTGCCCCGGCCGAGCGCCATACATCACCGCCGCCGATTTGCTGTCATGTCACGTGGGCCCGGGCGGTGCACAGGACAACGCCCTCAGAAGTGGTCCGTCACACTGCCCGTGGGGTGTGCCAGTCACACCCCCGGGGCCTGTCCCGTGGGCGTGCTCTGCATGTTTTGTGGGGTCCGGGCGTTCGGGCGGTCTACAGTCCATTTGGCGTGAGTGGGCACCGCTGGTCGCTGGCGCCCGTCCCAAAGCAGAGCCGCCGCACGAAGAGACGTGTGCCCGTGCACGTGAGTCAGAAACCACACAAGGAGTGGCACACCCGCCCCCCTCCCTCTCTTCGATGTCTGCAGTGAACAGATTGAGGACAGTTTCCTCCAGAAGGCACTCTCACTCTGCCAGGTATGCGTTTTGTGCCGAAGGCGCTGTTACCAGAAGGCAATGGCCGGGATGTCAACCCACGGGTACAGGTAAACGGGCGGGGCTGTGTGTGTTGTGTGCGCGCTGTGTGTAAGTGTGTTGTTGCATAGCCGGACCAGTGCGCTATCGCACTTGGACGGCACTGCTCTGCCGACGCCTGTGCGCAGTCACACAGGGTCTCATTGCGTTTTGTGATGTGGCAGAGGGTGATCAGGTATGCGTTTTGTGATGTGGCAGAGGGTGATCAGGTATGCGTTTTGTGATGTGGCAGAGGGTGATCAGGTATGCGTTTTGTGACGTTGCAGAGGGTGATCAGGTATGCGTTGTGTGACGTGGCAGAGGGTGATCAGGTATGCGTTTTGTGATGTGGCAGAGGGTGATCAGGTATGCGTTTTGTGACGTTGCAGAGGGTGATTAGGTATGCGTTTTGTGACGTGGCAGAGGGTGATCAGGTATGCGTTTTGTGACGTGGCAGAGGGTGATCAGGTATGCGTTTTGTGATGTGGCAGAGGGTGATCAGGTTTGTGTTTTGTGACGTGGCAGAGGGTGATCAGGTATGCGTTGTGTGACGTGGCAGAGGGTGATTAGGTATGCGTTTTCTGATGTGGCAGAGGGTGATCAGGTATGCGTTGTGTGACGTGGCAGAGGGTGATCAGGTATGCGTTGTGTGACGTTGCAGAGGGTGATTAGGTATGCGTTGTGTGACGTGGCAGAGGGTGATCAGGTATGCGTTGTGTGA
The DNA here is from genome assembly GCA_964036045.1 of Eutreptiella sp. 'Long Island Sound 2002'. Classification (NCBI taxonomy): domain Eukaryota; phylum Euglenozoa; class Euglenophyceae; order Eutreptiales; family Eutreptiaceae; genus Eutreptiella; species Eutreptiella sp. 'Long Island Sound 2002'. The sequence goes on from OZ038391.1 coordinate 23,692,914, forward strand.
TGTGGCAGAGGGTGATTAGGTATGCGTTTTGTGATGTGGCAGAGGGTGATCAGGTATGCGTTTTGTTACGTTGCAGAGGGTGATCAGTTTTGTGATGTGGCACAGGGTGATCAGGTATGCGTTGTGTGACGTGGCAGAGGGTGATTAGGTATGCGTTTTCTGATGTGGCAGAGGGTGATCAGGTATGCGTTGTGTGATGTGGCAGAGGGTGATCAGGTATGCGTTGTGTGATGTGGCAGAGGGTGATGAGGTATGCGTTTTGTGACGTGGCAGAGGGTGATCAGGTATGCGTTTTGTGACGTGGCAGAGGGTGATCAGGTATGCGTTTTGTGATGTGGCAGAGGGTGATCAGGTATGCGTTTTGTGACGTTGCAGAGGGTGATCAGTTTTGTGATGTGGCAGAGGGTGATCAGGTATGCGTTTTGTGATGTGGCAGAGGGTGATCAGGTATGCGTTGTGTGATGTGGCAGAGGGTGATCAGGTATGCGTTTTATGACGTGGCAGAGGGTGATCAGGTATGCGTTTTGTGCCGAAGGCGCTGTTACCAGAAGGCAATGGCCGGGATGTCTACCCATGGGTACAGGTAAACGGGCGGGGCTGTGTGTGTGGCGTGCGCGCTGTGTGTAAGTGTGTTGTTGCATAGCCGGACCAGTGCGCTCGCGCACTGCCGGCACTGCTCTGCCGACGTCTGTGCGCAGTCACACAGGGTCTCATTGCGTTTTGTGGTGTGGCAGAGGGTGATCAGGTATGCGTTTTGTGACGTGGCAGAGGGTGATCAGGTATGCGTTTTGTGATGTGGCAGAGGGTGATCAGGTATGCGTTTTGTGATGTGGCAGAGGGTGATCAGGTATGCGTTTTGTGATGTGGCAGAGGGTGATCAGGTATGCGTTTTGTGACGTGGCAGAGGGTGATCAGGTATGCGTTTTGTGACGTGGCAGAGGGTGATTAGGTATGCGTTTTGTGATGTGGCAGAGGGTGATCAGGTATGCGTTTTGTGACCTTGCAGAGGGTGATCAGGTATGCGTTTTGTGACGTGGCAGAGGGTGATCAGGTATGCGTTTTGTGACGTGGCAGAGGGTGATCAGGTATGCGTTTTGTGACGTGGCAGAGGGTGATCAGGTATGCGTTTTGTGACGTGGCAGAGGGTGATCAGGTATGCGTTTTGTGACGTGGCAGAGGGTGATCAGGTATGCGTTTTGTGATGTGGCAGAGGGTGATCAGGTATGCGTTTTGTGACATGGCAGAGGGTGATCAGGTATGCGTTTTGTGATGTGGCAGAGGGTGATCAGGTATGCGTTTTGTGATGTGGCAGAGGGTGATTAGGTATGCGTTTTGTGATGTGGCAGAGGGTGATCAGGTATGCGTTGTGTGACGTGGCAGAGGGTGATTAGGTATGTGTTTTGTGATGTGGCACAGGGTGATCAGGTTTGTGTTTTGTGATGTGGCAGGGGGTGATCAGGTTTGTGTTTTTCGACGTGGCAGAGGGTGATTAGGTATGCGTTTTGTGATGTGGCAGAGGGTGATCAGGTATGCGTTTTGTGATGTTGCAGAGGGTGATCAGGTATGCGTTGTGTGACGTTGCAGAGGGTGATTAGGTATGCGTTGTGTGACGTGGCAGAGGGTGATCAGGTATGCGTTTTGTGATGTGGCAGAGGGTGATCAGGTATGCGTTTTGTGATGTGGCAGAGGGTGATCAGGTATGCGTTGTGTGATGTGGCAGAGGGTGATCAGGTATGCGTTTTGTGACGTGGCAGAGGGTGATCAGGTATGCGTTTTGTGATGTGGCAGAGAGTGATCAGGTATGCGTTGTGTGACGTGGCAGAGGGTGATCAGGTATGCGTTTTGTGACGTGGCAGAGGGTGATCAGGTATGCGTTTTGTGATGTGGCAGAGGGTGATCAGGTATGCGCTTTGTGACGTGGCAGAGGGTGATCAGGTATGCGTTGTGTGATGTGGCAGAGGGTGATCAGGTATGCGTTTTGTAACGTGGCAGAGGGTGATTAGGTATGCGTTTTGTGACGTGGCAGAGGGTGATCAGGTATGCGTTTTGTGATGTGGCAGAGGGTGATCAGGTATGCGTTTTGTGACGTTGCAGAGGGTGATCAGTTTTGTGATGTGGCAGAGGGTGATCAGGTATGCGTTTTGTGATGTGGCAGAGGGTGATCAGGTATGCGTTGTGTGATGTGGCAGAGGGTGATCAGGTATGCGTTTTATGACGTGGCAGAGGGTGATCAGGTATGCGTTTTGTGCCGAAGGCGCTGTTACCAGAAGGCAATGGCCGGGATGTCTACCCATGGGTACAGGTAAACGGGCGGGGCTGTGTGTGTGGCGTGCGCGCTGTGTGTAAGTGTGTTGTTGCATAGCCGGACCAGTGCGCTCGCGCACTTGGCCGGCACTGCTCTGCCAACGTCTGTGCGCAGTCACACAGGGTCTCATTGCGTTTTGTGATGTGGCAGAGGGTGATCAGGTATGCGTTTTGTGACGTGGCAGAGGGTGATCAGGTATGCGTTTTGTGATGTGGCAGAGGGTGATCAGGTATGCGTTTTGTGATGTGGCAGAGGGTGATCAGGTATGCGTTTTGTGATGTGGCAGAGGGTGATCAGGTATGCGTTTTGTGACGTGGCAGAGGGTGATCAGGTATGCGTTTTGTGACGTGGCAGAGGGTGATTAGGTATGCGTTTTGTGATGTGGCAGAGGGTGATCAGGTATGCGTTTTGTGACCTTGCAGAGGGTGATCAGGTATGCGTTTTGTGACGTCGCAGAGGGTGATCAGGTATGCGTTGTGTGACGTGGCAGAGGGTGATCAGGTATGCGTTGTGTGACGTGGCAGAGGGTGATCAGGTATGCGTTTTGTGACGTGGCAGAGGGTGATCAGGTATGCGTTTTGTGATGTGGCAGAGGGTGATCAGGTATGCGTTTTGTGACATGGCAGAGGGTGATCAGGTATGCGTTTTGTGATGTGGCAGAGGGTGATTAGGTATGCGTTTTGTGACGTGGCAGAGGATGATCAGGTATGCGTTGTGTGACGTGGCAGAGGGTGATTAGGTATGCGTTTTGTGATGTGGCACAGGGTGATCAGGTATGTGTTTTGTGACGTGGCAGGGGGTGATCAGGTTTGTGTTTTGTGACGTGGCAGAGGGTGATTAGGTATGCGTTTTGTGATGTGGCAGAGGGTGATTAGGTATGCGTTTTGTGATGTGGCAGAGGGTGATCAGGTATGCGTTGTGTGACGTTGCAGAGGGTGATTAGGTATGCGTTGTGTGACGTGGCAGAGGGTGATCAGGTATGCGTTTTGTGATGTGGCAGAGGGTGATCAGGTATGCGTTTTGTGATGTGGCAGAGGGTGATCAGGTATGCGTTTTGTTACGTTGCAGAGGGTGATCAGTTTTGTGATGTGGCACAGGGTGATCAGGTATGCGTTTTGTGACGTGGCAGAGGGTGATTAGGTATGCGTTTTGTGATGTGGCAGAGGGTGATCAGGTATGCGTTTTGTGACCTTGCAGAGGGTGATCAGGTATGCGTTTTGTGACGTGGCAGAGGGTGATCAGGTATGCGTTTTGTGACGTGGCAGAGGGTGATCAGGTATGCGTTTTGTGACGTGGCAGAGGGTGATCAGGTATGCGTTTTGTGACGTCGCAGAGGGTGATCAGGTATGCGTTTTGTGACGTGGCAGAAGGTGATCAGGTATGCGTTTTGTGATGTGGCAGAGGGTGATCAGGTATGCGTTTTGTGACATGGCAGAGGGTGATCAGGTATGCGTTTTGTGATGTGGCAGAGGGTGATCAGGTATGCGTTTTGTGATGTGGCAGAGGGTGATTAGGTATGCGTTTTGTGACGTGGCAGAGGGTGATCAGGTATGCGTTGTGTGACGTGGCAGAGGGTGATTAGGTATGCGTTTTGTGATGTGGCACAGGGTGATCAGGTATGCGTTTTGTGACGTGGCAGGGGGTGATCAGGTTTGTGTTTTGTGACGTGGCAGAGGGTGATTAGGTATGCGTTTTGTGATGTGGCAGAGGGTGATTAGGTATGCGTTTTGTGATGTGGCAGAGGGTGATCAGGTATGCGTTGTGTGACGTTGCAGAGGGTGATTAGGTATGCGTTGTGTGACGTGGCAGAGGGTGATCAGGTATGCGTTTTGTGATGTGGCAGAGGGTGATCAGGTATGCGTTTTGTTACGTTGCAGAGGGTGATCAGTTTTGTGATGTGGCACAGGGTGATCAGGTATGCGTTGTGTGATGTGGCAGAGGGTGATGAGGTATGCGTTTTGTGACGTGGCAGAGGGTGATCAGGTATGCGTTTTGTGACCTTGCAGAGGGTGATCAGGTATGCGTTTTGTGATGTGGCAGAGGGTGATCAGGTATGCGTTTTGTGACGTGGCAGAGGGTGATCAGGTATGCGTTTTGTGACGTGGCAGAGGGTGATCAGGTATGCGTTTTGTGACGTGGCAGAGGGTGATCAGGTATGCGTTTTGTGACGTGGCAGAGGGTGATCAGGTATGCGTTTTGTGATGTGGCAGAGGGTGATCAGGTATGCGTTTTGTGACATGGCAGAGGGTGATCAGGTATGCGTTTTGTGATGTGGCAGAGGGTGATCAGGTATGCGTTTTGTGATGTGGCAGAGGGTGATTAGGTATGCGTTTTGTGACGTGGCAGAGGGTGATCAGGTATGCGTTGTGTGACGTGGCAGAGGGTGATTAGGTATGCGTTTTGTGATGTGGCACAGGGTGATCAGGTATGCGTTTTGTGACGTGGCAGGGGGTGATCAGGTTTGTGTTTTGTGACGTGGCAGAGGGTGATTAGGTATGCGTTTTGTGATGTGGCAGAGGGTGATCAGGTATGCGTTGTGTGACCTTGCAGAGGGTGATTAGGTATGCGTTGTGTGACGTGGCAGAGGGTGATCAGGTATGCGTTTTGTGATGTGGCAGAGAGTGATCAGGTATGCGTTTTGTGACGTGGCAGAGGGTGATCAGGTATGCGTTTTGTTACGTTGCAGAGGGTGATCAGTTTTGTGATGTGGCACAGGGTGATCAGGTATGCGTTGTGTGATGTGGCAGAGGGTGATGAGGTATGCGTTTTGTGACGTTGCTGAGGGTGATCAGGTATGTGTTTTGTGACGTGGCAGAGGGTGATCAGGTATGCGTTTTGTGATGTGGCAGAGGGTGATCAGGTATGCGTTTTGTGATGTGGCAGAGGGTGATCAGGTATGCGTTTTGTGACGTGGCAGAGGGTGATCAGGTATGCGTTGTGTGATGTGGCAGAGGGTGATTAGGTATGCGTTGTGTGACGTGGCAGAGGGTGATCAGGTATGCGGTTTGTTACGTTGCAGAGGGTGATCAGTTTTGTGATGTGGCACAGGGTGATCAGGTATGCGTTGTGTGATGTGGCAGAGGGTGATGAGGTATGCGTTTTGTGACGTTGCTGAGGGTGATCAGGTATGTGTTTTGTGACGTGGCAGAGGGTGATCAGGTATCCGTTTTGTGACGTGGCAGAGGGTGATCAGGTATGCGTTTTGTGACGTGGCAGAGGGTGATCAGGTATGCGTTTTGTGATGTGGCAGAGGGTGATCGGGTATGCGTTTTGTGATGTGGCAGAGGGTGATCAGGTATGCGTTTTGTGACGTGGCAGAGGGTGATCAGGTATGCGTTTTGTGATGTGGCAGAGGGTGATTAGGTATGCGTTGTGTGACGTGGCAGAGGGTGATCAGGTATGCGTTTTGTGATGCGGCACAGGGTGATCAGGTATGCGTTTTGTGACGTGGCAGAGGGTGATCAGGTATGCGTTTTGTGATGTGGCAGAGGGTGATTAGGTATGCGTTGTGTGACGTGGCAGAGGGTGATCAGGTATGCGTTTTGTGATGCGGCAGAGGGTGATCAGGTATGCGTTTTGTGACGTCGCAGAGGGTGATTAGGTATGTGTTTTGTGATGTGGCAGAGGGTGATCAGGTATGCGTTTTGTGACGTGTGATCAGGTATGCGTTTTGTGATGTGGCAGAGGGTGATCAGGTATGCGTTTTGTGACCTTGCAGAGGGTGATTAGGTATGCGTTGTGTGACGTGGCAGAGGGTGATCAGGTATGCGTTTTGTGACGTGGCAGAGGGTGATCAGGTATGTGTTTTGTGACGTGGCAGAGGGTGATCAGGTATGCGTTTTGTGACGTGGCAGAGGGTGATCAGGTATGCGTTTTGTGACGTGGCAGAGGGTGATTAGGTATGCGTTGTGTGACGTGGCAGAGGGTGATCAGGTATGCGTTTTGTGATGTGGCAGAGGGTGATTAGGTATGCGTTGTGTGACGTGGCAGAGGGTGATCAGGTGTGCGTTTTCTAACGTGGCAGAGGGTGATCAGGTTTGCGTTTTGTGATGCGGCAGAGGGTGATCAGGTATGCGTTTTGTGATGTGGCAGAGGGTGATCAGGTATGCGTTTTGTGATGTGGCAGAGGGTGATTAGGTATGTGTTTTGTGATGCGGCAGAGGGTGATCAGGTATGCGTTTTGTGATGTGGCAGAGGGTGATTAGGTATGCGTTGTGTGACGTGGCAGAGGGTGATCAGGTATGCGTTTTGTGACGTGGCAGAGGGTGATTAGGTATGCGTTTTGTGATGTGGCAGAGGGTGATCAGGTATGCGTTTTGTGACGTGGCAGAGGGTGATCAGGTATGCGTTTTGTGACGTGGCAGAGGGTGATTAGGTATGCGTTTTGTGACGTGGCAGAGGGTGATTAGGTATGCGTTGTGTGACGTGGCAGAGGGTGATCAGGTATGCGTTTTGTGACGTGGCAGAGGGTGATCAGGTTTGCGTTTTGTGATGTGGCAGAGGGTGATCAGGTATGCGTTTTGTGACGTGGCAGAGGGTGATCAGGTATGCGTTTTGTGATGTGGCAGAGGGTGATCAGGTATGCGTTGTGTGATGTGGCAGAGGGTGATCAGGTATGCGTTTTGTGATGTAGCAGAGGGTGATTAGGTATGCGTTGTGTGACGTGGCAGAGGGTGATCAGGTATGCGTTTTGTGACGTGGCAGAGGGTGATCAGGTATGCGTTTTGTGATGTGGCAGAGAGTGATCAGGTATGCGTTGTGTGACGTGGCAGAGGGTGATCAGGTATGCGTTTTGTGATGTGGCAGAGGGTGATCAGGTATGCGTTGTGTGATGTGGCAGAGGGTGATCAGGTATGCGTTGTGTGATGTGGCAGAGGGTGATCAGGTATGCGTTTTGTGATGTAGCAGAGGGTGATTAGGTATGCGTTTTGTGACGTGGCAGAGGGTGATCAGGTATGCGTTTTGTGATGTGGCAGAGGGTGATCAGGTATGCGTTTTGTGAAGTGGCAGAGGGTGATTAGGTATGCGTTGTGTGATGTGGCAGAGGGTGATCAGGTATGCGTTTTGTGACGTGGCAGAGGGTGATCAGGTATGCGTTTTGTGATGTGGCAGAGGGTGATCAGGTATGCGTTTTGTGACGTGGCAGAGGGTGATCAGGTATGCGTTTTGTGACGTGGCAGAGGGTGATTAGGTATGCGTTGTGTGACGTGGCAGAGGGTGATCAGGTATGCGTTTTGTGACGTGGCAGAGGGTGATCAGGTATGCGTTTTGTGACGTGGCAGAGGGTGATTAGGTATGCGTTTTGTGATGTGGCAGAGGGTGATCAGGTATGCGTTGTGTGACGTGGCAGAGGGTGATCAGGTATGCGTTTTGTGACGTGGCAGAGGGTGATCAGGTTTGCGTTTTGTGATGTGGCAGAGGGTTATGTATGCGTTTTGTGATGTGGCAGAGGGTGATCAGGTGTGCGTTTTGTGATGTGGCAGAGGGTGATCAGGTATGCGTTTTGTGATGTGGCAGAGGGTGATCAGGTATGCGTTTTGTGATGTAGCAGAGGGTGATTAGGTATGCGTTTTGTGACGTGGCAGAGGGTGATCAGGTATGCGTTTTGTGATGTGGCAGAGGGTGATCAGGTATGCGTTTTGTGATGTGGCAGAGAGTGATCAGGTATGCGTTGTGTGACGTGGCAGAGGGTGATCAGGTATGCGTTTTGTGATGTGGCAGAGGGTGATCAGGTATGCGTTTTGTGACGTGGCAGAGGGTGATTAGGTATGCGTTGTGTGACGTGGCAGAGGGTGATTAGGTATGCGTTTTGTGACGTGGCAGAGGGTGATCAGGTATGCGTTTTGTGATGTGGCAGAGGGTGATCAGTTTTGTGATGTGGCAGAGGGTGATCAGGTATGCGTTGTGTGATGTGGCAGAGGGTGATCAGGTATGCGTTGTGTGATGTGGCAGAGGGTGATCAGGTATGCGTTTTGTGATGTAGCAGAGGGTGATTAGGTATGCGTTTTGTGACGTGGCAGAGGGTGATTAGGTATGCGTTTTGTGATGTGGCAGAGGGTGATCAGGTATGCGTTTTGTGAAGTGGCAGAGGGTGATTAGGTATGCGTTGTGTGATGTGGCAGAGGGTGATCAGGTATGCGTTTTGTGACGTGGCAGAGGGTGATCAGGTATGCGTTTTGTGATGTGGCAGAGGGTGATCAGGTATGCGTTTTGTGACGTGGCAGAGGGTGATCAGGTATGCGTTTTGTGACGTGGCAGAGGGTGATTAGGTATGCGTTGTGTGACGTGGCAGAGGGTGATCAGGTATGCGTTTTGTGACGTGGCAGAGGGTGATCAGGTATGCGTTTTGTGACGTGGCAGAGGGTGATTAGGTATGCGTTTTGTGATGTGGCAGAGGGTGATCAGGTATGCGTTGTGTGACGTGGCAGAGGGTGATCAGGTATGCGTTTTGTGACGTGGCAGAGGGTGATCAGGTTTGCGTTTTGTGATGTGGCAGAGGGTTATGTATGCGTTTTGTGATGTGGCAGAGGGTGATTAGGTATGCGTTTTGTGATGTGGCAGAGGGTGATCAGGTATGCGTTTTGTGACGTGGCAGAGGGTGATCAGGTTTGCGTTTTGTGATGTGGCAGAGGGTTATGTATGCGTTTTGTGATGTGGCAGAGGGTGATTAGGTATGCGTTTTGTGATGTGGCAGAGGGTGATCAGGTATGCGTTTTGTGATGTAGCAGAGGGTGATTAGGTATGCGTTTTGTGACGTGGCAGAGGGTGATCAGGTATGCGTTTTGTGATGTGGCAGAGGGTGATCAGGTATGCGTTTTGTGATGTGGCAGAGAGTGATCAGGTATGCGTTGTGTGACGTGGCAGAGGGTGATCAGGTATGCGTTTTGTGATGTGGCAGAGGGTGATCAGGTATGCGTTTTGTGACGTGGCAGAGGGTGATTAGGTATGCGTTTTGTGATGTGGCAGAGGGTGATTAGGTATGCGTTTTGTGACGTGGCAGAGGGTGATCAGGTATGCGTTTTGTGATGTGGCAGAGGGTGATCAGGTATGCGTTTTGTGACGTGGCAGAGGGTGATCAGGTATGCGTTTTGTGATGTGGCAGAGAGTGATCAGGTATGCGTTGTGTGACGTGGCAGAGGGTGATCAGGTATGCGTTGTGTGACGTGGCAGAGGGTGATTAGGTATGTGTTTTGTCACGTGGCAGAGGGTGATCAGGTGTGCGTTTTGTGATGTGGCAGAGGGTGATCAGGTATGCGTTTTGTGATGTGGCAGAGGGTGATTAGGTATGCGCTGTGTGATGTAGCAGAGGGTGATTAGGTATGCGTTTTGTGACGTGGCAGAGGGTGATCAGGTATGCGTTGTGTGACGTGGCAGAGGGTGATCAGGTATGCGTTTTCTGACGTGGCAGAGGGTGATCACGTATGCGTTTTGTGATGTGGCAGAGGGTGATCAGGTATGCGTTTTGTGATGTGGCAGAGGGTGATCAGGTATGCGTTTTGTGATGTGGCAGAGGGTGATCAGGTATGCGTTGTGTGATGTGGCAGAGGGTGATCAGGTATGCGTTTTGTGATGTGGCAGAGAGTGATCAGGTATGCGTTTTGTGACGTGGCAGAGGGTGATCAGGTATGCATTTTGTGATGTGGCAGAGAGTGATCAGGTATGCGTTTTGTGACGTGGCAGAGGGTGATCAGGTATGCGTTTTGTGATGTGGCAGAGGGTGATCAGGTATGCGTTTTGTGATGTGGCAGAGGGTGATCAGGTATGCGTTGTGTGATGTAGCAGAGGGTGATTAGGTATGCGTTTTGTGACGTGGCAGAGGGTGATTAGGTATGCGTTTTGTGACGTGGCAGAGGGTGATCAGGTATGCGTTTTCTGACGTGGCAGAGGGTGATCACGTATGCGTTTTGTGATGTGGCAGAGGGTGATCAGGTATGCGTTTTGTGATGTGGCAGAGGGTGATCAGGTATGCGTTTTGTGATGTGGCAGAGGGTGATCAGGTATGCGTTGTGTGATGTGGCAGAGGGTGATCAGGTATGCGTTTTGTGATGTGGCAGAGAGTGATCAGGTATGCGTTTTGTGACGTGGCAGAGGGTGATCAGGTATGCATTTTGTGATGTGGCAGAGAGTGATCAGGTATGCGTTTTGTGACGTGGCAGAGGGTGATCAGGTATGCATTTTGTGACGTGGCAGAGAGTGATCAGGTATGCGTTTTGTGATGTGGCAGAGGGTGATTAGGTATGCGTTTTGTGATGTGGCAGAGGGTGATCAGGTATGCGTTTTGTGATGTGGCAGAGGGTGATCAGGTATGCGTTTTGTGATGTGGCAGAGGGTGATTAGGTATGCGTTTTGTGATGTGGCAGAGGGTGATCAGGTATGCGTTGTGTGACGTGGCAGAGGGTGATTAGGTATGCGTTTTGTGATGTGGCAGAGGGTGATCAGGTATGCGTTTTGTGATGTGGCAGAGAGTGATCAGGTATGCGTTTTGTGACGTGGCAGAGGCTGATCAGGTATGCGTTTTGTGACGTGGCAGAGGGTGATCAGGTATGCATTTTGAGATGTGGCAGAGAGTGATCAGGTATGCGTTTTGTGATGTGGCAGAGGGTGATTAGGTATGTGTTTTGTGATGTGGCAGAGGGTGATCAGGTATGCGTTTTGTGACGTGGCAGAGGGTGATTAGGTATGCGTTTTGTGACGTGGCAGAGGGTGATCAGGTATGCGTTTTGTGACGTGGCAGAGGGTGATCAGGTATGCGTTTTGTGATTCGGCAGAGGGTGATCAGGTATGCGTTTTGTGACGTGGCAGAGGGTGATTAGGTATGCGTTTTGTGATGTGGCAGAGGGTGATCAGGTATGCGTTTTGTGATGTGGCAGAGAGTGATCAGGTATGCGTTTTGTGACGTGGCAGAGGGTGATCAGGTATGCGTTTTGTGACGTGGCAGAGGGTGATCAGGTATGCATTTTGAGATGTGGCAGAGAGTGATCAGGTATGCGTTTTGTGATGTGGCAGAGGGTGATTAGGTATGCGTTTTGTGATGTGGCAGAGGGTGATCAGGTATGCGTTTTGTGACGTGGCAGAGGGTGATTAGGTATGCGTTTTGTGACGTGGCAGAGGGTGATCAGGTATGCGTTTTGTGACGTGGCAGAGGGTGATTAGGTATGCGTTTTGTGATGTGGCAGAGGGTGATTAGGTATGTGTTTTGTGATGTGGCAGAGGGTGATCAGGTATGCGTTTTGTGATGTGGCAGAGGGTGATTAGGTATGCGTTTTGTGACGTGGCAGAGGGTGATCAGGTATGCGTTTTGTGACGTGGCAGAGGGTGATCAGGTATGCGTTTTGTGATTCGGCAGAGGGTGATCAGGTATGCGTTTTGTGACGTGGCAGAGGGTGATTAGGTATGCGTTTTGTGATGTGGCAGAGGGTGATCAGGTATGCGTTTTGTGATGTGGCAGAGAGTGATCAGGTATGCGTTTTGTGACGTGGCAGAGGGTGATCAGGTATGCGTTTTGTGACGTGGCAGAGGGTGATCAGGTATGCATTTTGAGATGTGGCAGAGAGTGATCAGGTATGCGTTTTGTGATGTGGCAGAGGGTGATTAGGTATGCGTTTTGTGATGTGGCAGAGGGTGATCAGGTATGCGTTTTGTGACGTGGCAGAGGGTGATTAGGTATGCGTTTTGTGACGTGGCAGAGGGTGATCAGGTATGCGTTTTGCGACGTGGCAGAGGGTGATCAGGTATGCGTTTTGTGATGTGGCAGAGGGTGATCAGGTATGCGTTTTGTGACGTGGCAGAGGGTGATTAGGTATGCGTTTTGTGATGTGGCAGAGGGTGATCAGGTATGCGTTTTGTGATGTGGCAGAGGGTGATTAGGTATGCGTTTTGTGATGTGGCACAGGGTGATCAGGTATGCGTTTTGTGACGTGGCAGAGGGTGATCAGGTATGCGTTTTGTGACGTGGCAGAGGGTGATTAGGTATGCGTTGTGTGACGTGGCAGAGGGTGATCAGGTATGCGTTTTGTGATGTGGCAGAGGGTGATTAGGTATGCGTTTTGTGATGTGGCAGAGGGTGATCAGGTATGCGTTTTGTGATGTGGCAGAGGGTGATCAGGTATGGGTTTTGTGATGTGGCAGAGGGTGATCAGGTATGCGTTTTGTGATGTGGCAGAGGGTGATCAGGTATGCGTTGTGTGATGTGGCAGAGGGTGATCAGGTATGCATTTTGTGATGTGGCAGAGAGCGATCAGGTATGCGTTGTGTGACGTGGCAGAGGGTGATCAGGTATGCGTTTTGTGATGTGGCAGAGGGTGATCAAGTATGCGTTTTGTGAAGTGGCAGTGGGTGATCACGTATGCGTTTTGTGATGTGGCAGAGGGTGATCAGGTATGCGTTGTGTGATGTGGCAGAGGGTGATCAGGTATGCGTTTTGTGACGTGGCAGAGGGTGATCAGGTATGCGTTTTGTGATGTGGCAGAGGGTGATCAGGTATGCGTTTTGTGACGTGGCAGAGGGTGATTAGGTATGCGTTTTGTGATGTGGCAGAGGGTGATCAGGTATGCGTTTTGTGACGTGGCAGAGGGTGATTAGGTATGCGTTGTTTGACGTGGCAGAGGGTGATCAGGTATGCGTTGTGTGATGTGGCAGAGGGTGATCAGGTATGCGTTTTGTGACGTGGCAGAGGGTGATCAGGTATGCGTTTTGTGATGTGGCACAGGGTGATCAGGTTTGCGTTTTGTGACGTGGCAGAGGGTGATTAGGTATGCGTTTTGTGATGTGGCAGAGGGTGATCAGGTATGCGTTTTGTGTTGTGGCAGAGGGTGATCAGGTATGCGTTTTGTGACGTGGCAGAGGGTGATTAGGTATGCGTTTTGTGACGTGGCAGAGGGTGATCAGGTATGCGTTGTGTGACGTGGCAGAGGGTGATCAGGCATGCGTTTTGTGATGTGGCAGAGGGTGATCAGGTATGCGTTGTGTGATGTGGCAGAGGGTGATTAGGTATGCGTTTTGTGACGTGGCAGAGGGTGATCAGGTATGCGTTTTGTGACGTGGCAGAGGGGGATCAGGTATGCGTTTTGTGATGTGGCAGAGGGTGATCAGGTATGCGTTTTGTGACGTGGCAGAGGGTGATCAGGTATGCGTTTTGTGACGTGGCAGAGGGTGATTAGGTATGCGTTGTGTGACGTGGCAGAGGGTGATCAGGTATGCGTTGTGTGATGTGGCAGAGGGTGATCAGGTATGCGTTTTGTGACGTGGCAGAGGGTGATCAGGTATGCGTTTTGTGATGTGGCAGAGGGTGATCAGGTATGCGTTTTGTGACGTGGCAGAGGGTGATCAGGTATGCGTTTTGTGATGTGGCAGAGGGTGATCAGGTATGCGTTTTGTGTTGTGGCAGAGGGTGATCAGGTATGCGTTTTGTGACGTGGCAGAGGGTGATCAGGTATGCGTTTTGTGATGTGGCAGAGGGTGATCAGGTATGCTTTTTGTGACGTGGCAGAGGGTGATCAGGTATGCGTTTTGTGACGCGGCAGAGGGTGATTAGGTATGCGTTGTGTGACGTGGCAGAGGGTGATCAGGTATGCGTTTTGTGACGTGGCAGAGGGTGATCAGGTATGCGTTTTGTGACGTGGCAGAGGGTGATCAGGTATGCGTTTTGTGACGTGGCAGAGGGTGATCAGGTATGCGTTTTGTGACGTGGCAGAGGGTGATCAGGTATGCGTTTTGTGACGTGGCAGAGAGTGATCAGGTATGCGTTTTGTGACGTGGCAGAGGGTGATCAGGTATGCGTTTTGTGATGTGGCAGAGGGTGATCAGGTATGCGTTTTGTGATGTGGCAGAGGGTGATTAGGTATGCGTTGTGTGATGTGGCAGAGGGTGATCAGGTATGCGTTTTGTGACGTGGCAGAGGGTGATCAGGTATGCGTTTTGTGACGTGGCAGAGGGTGATCAGGTATGCGTTTTGTGACGTGGCAGAGGGTGATCAGGTATGCGTTTTGTGATGTGGCAGAGAGTGATCAGGTATGCGTTTTGTGACGTGGCAGAGGGTGATCAGGTATGCGTTTTGTGATGTGGCAGAGGGTGATTAGGTATGCGTTTTGTGATGTGGCAGAGGGTGATCAGGTATGCGTTTTGTGACGTGGCAGAGGGTGATTAGGTATGCGTTTTGTGACGTGGCAGAGGGTGATCAGGTATGCGTTGTGTGATGTGGCAGAGGGTGATCAGGTATGCGTTTTGTGACGTGGCAGAGGGTGATCAGGTATGCGTTTTGTGATGTGGCAGAGAGTGATCAGGTATGCGTTTTGTGATGTGGCAGAGGGTGATTAGGTATGCGTTGTGTGATGTGGCAGAGGGTGATCAGGTATGCGTTTTGTGACTCGGCAGAGGGTGATCAGGTATGCGTTTTGTGATGTGGCAGAGGGTGATCAGGTATGCGTTTTGTGACGTGGCAGAGGGTGATCAGGTATGCGTTTTGTGATGTGGCAGAGAGTGATCAGGTATGCGTTTTGTGACGTGGCAGAGGGTGATCAGGTATGCGTTTTGTGATGTGGCAGAGGGTGATCAGGTATGCGTTTTGTGATGTGGCACAGGGTGATTAGGTATGCGTTGTGTGATGTGGCAGAGGGTGATCAGGTATGCGTTTTGTGACGTGGCAGAGGGTGATCAGGTATGCGTTTTGTGACGTGGCAGAGGGTGATCAGGTATGCGTTTTGTGATGTGGCAGAGAGTGATCAGGTATGCGTTTTGTGATGTGGCAGAGAGTGATCAGGTATGCGTTTTGTGATGTGGCAGAGGGTGATTAGGTATGCGTTTTGTGATGTGGCAGAGAGTGATCAGGTATGCGTTTTGTGACGTGGCAGAGGGTGATCAGGTATGCGTTTTGTGATGTGGCAGAGGGTGATTAGGTATGCGTTTTGTGATGTGGCAGAGGGTGATCAGGTATGCGTTTTGTGACGTGGCAGAGGGTGATTAGGTATGCGTTTTGTGACGTGGCAGAGGGTGATCAGGTCTGCGTTGTGTGATGTGGCAGAGGGTGATCAGGTATGCGTTTTGTGACGTGGCAGAGGGTGGTTAGGTATGCGTTGTGTGACGTGGCAGAGGGTGATCAGGTATGCGTTGTGTGATGTGGCAGAGGGTGATCAGGTATGCGTTTTGTGATGTGGCAGAGGGTGATCAGGTATGCGTTTTGTGACGTGGCAGAGGGTGATTAGGTATGCGTTTTGTGATGTGGCAGAGGGTGATCAGGTATGCGTTGTGTGATGTGGCAGAGGGTGATCAGGTATGCGTTTTGTGATGTGGCAGAGGGTGATCAGGTATGCGTTGTGTGATGTGGCAGAGGGTGATCAGGTATGCGTTGTGTGATGTGGCAGAGGGTGATCAGGTATGCGTTTTGTGACGTGGCAGAGGGTGATCAGGTATGCGTTTTGTGATGTGGCAGAGGGTGATCAGGTATGCGTTTTGTGATGTGGCAGAGGGTGATTAGGTATGCGTTGTGTGATGTGGCAGAGGGTGATCAGGTATGCGTTTTGTGACGTGGCAGAGGGTGATCAGGTATGCGTTTTGTGACGTGGCAGAGGGTGATCAGGTATGCGTTTTGTGACGTGGCAGAGGGTGATCAGGTATGCGTTTTGTGATGTGGCAGAGAGTGATCAGGTATGCGTTTTGTGATGTGGCAGAGGGTGATTAGGTATGCGTTTTGTGATGTGGCAGAGGGTGATCAGGTATGCGTTTTGTGACGTGGCAGAGGGTGATTAGGTATGCGTTTTGTGACGTGGCAGAGGGTGATCAGGTATGCGTTGTGTGATGTGGCAGAGGGTGATCAGGTATGCGTTTTGTGACGTGGCAGAGGGTGATTAGGTATGCGTTGTGTGACGTGGCAGAGGGTGATCAGGTATGCGTTGTGTGATGTGGCAGAGGGTGATCAGGTATGCGTCTTGTGATGTGGCAGAGGGTGATCAGGTATGCGTTTTGTGATGTGGCAGAGGGTGATTAGGTATGCGTTGTGTGATGTGGCAGAGGGTGATCAGGTATGCGTTTTGTGACGTGGCAGAGGGTGATCAGGTATGCGTTTTGTGATGTGGCAGAGGGTGATCAGGTATGCGTTTTGTGACGTGGCAGAGGGTGATCAGGTATGCGTTTTGTGATGTGGCAGAGGGTGATCAGGTATGCGTTGTGTGATGTGGCAGAGGGTGATCAGGTATGCGTTTTGTGACGTGGCAGAGGGTGATCAGGTATGCGTTTTGTGATGTGGCAGAGGGTGATCAGGTATGCGTTTTGTGACGTGGCAGAGGGTGATCAGGTATGCGTTTTGTGATGTGGCAGAGAGTGACCAGGTATGCGTTGTGTGACGTGGCAGAGGGTGATCAGGTATGCGTTTTGTGACGTGGCAGAGGGTGATCAGGTATGCGTTTTGTGATGTGGCAGAGGGTGATCAGGTATGCGCTTTGTGACGTGGCAGAGGGTGATCAGGTATGCGTTGTGTGATGTGGCAGAGGGTGATCAGGTATGCGTTTTGTGACGTGGCAGAGGGTGATTAGGTATGCGTTTTGTGACGTGGCAGAGAGCGATCAGGTATGCGTTGTGTGACGTGGCAGAGGGTGATCAGGTATGCGTTTTGTGACGTGGCAGAGGGTGATCAGGTATGCGTTGTGTGACGTGGCAGAGGGTGATCAGGTATGCGTTTTGTGATGTGGCAGAGAGTGATTAGGTATGCGTTGTGTGACGTGGCAGAGGGTGATCAGGTATGCGTTTTGTGACGTGGCAGAGGGTGATCAGGTATGCGTTTTGTGACGTGGCAGAGGGTGATCAGTTATGCGTTTTGTGACGTGGCAGAGGGTGATCAGGTATGCGTTTTGTGATGTGGCAGAGGGTGATCAGGTATGCGTTTTGTGATGTGGCAGAGGGTGATCAGGTATGCGTTGTGTGATGTGGCAGAGGGTGATCAGGTATGCGTTTTGTGACGTGGCAGAGGGTGATCAGGTATGCGTTTTGTGATGTGGCAGAGGGTGATCAGGTATGCGTTTTGTGGCGTGGCAGAGGGTGATCAGGTATGCGTTTTGTCACTTGGCAGAGGGTGATTAGGTATGCGCTGTGTGACGTGGCAGAGGGTGATCAGGTATGCGTTGTGTGATGTGGCAGAGGGTGATCAGGTATGTGTTTTGTGATGTGGCAGAGGGTGATCAGGTATGCGTTGTGTGATGTGGCAGAGGGTGATTAGGTATGCGTTTTGTGATGTGGCAGAGGGTGATCAGGTATGCGTTTTGTGACGTGGCAGAGGGTGATCAGGTATGCGTTTTGTGATGTGGCAGAGGGTGATCAGGTCTGCGTTTTGTGATGTGGCAGAGGGTGATCAGGTATGCGTTGTGTGATGTGGCAGAGGGTGATCAGGTATGCGTTGTGTGATGTGGCAGAGGGTGATCAGGTATGCGTTTTGTGATGTGGCAGAGGGTGATCAGGTATGCGTTTTGTGACGTGGCAGAGGGTGATCAGGTATGCGTTGTGTGATGTGGCAGAGGGTGATCAGGTATGCGTTTTGTGATGTGGCAGAGGGTGATCAGGTATGCGTTTTGTGATGTGGCAGAGGGTGATCAGGTATGCGTTTTGTGACGTGGCAGAGGGTGATCAGGTATGCGTTGTGTGATGTGGCAGAGGGTGATCAGGTATGCGTTTTGTGATGTGGCAGAGGGTGATCAGGTATGCGTTGTGTGATGTGGCAGAGGGTGATCAGGTATGCGTTTTGTGATGTGGCAGAGGGTGATCAGGTATGCGTTTTGTGACGTGGCAGAGGGTGATCAGGTATGCGTTTTGTGATGTGGCAGAGGGTGATCAGGTATGCGTTTTGTGACGTGGCAGAGGGTGATCAGGTATGCGTTTTGTGACGTGGCAGAGGGTGATCAGGTATGCGTTGTGTGATGTGGCAGAGAGTGATTAGGTATGCGTTGTGTGACGTGGCAGAGGGTGATCAGGTATGCGTTGTGTGATGTGGCAGAGGGTGATCAGGTATGCGTTTTGTGACGTGGCAGAGGCCGATTAGGTATGCGTTTTGTGACGTGGCAGAGGGTGATCAGGTATGCGTTGTGTGATGTGGCAGAGAGTGATTAGGTATGCGTTGTGTGACGTGGCAGAGGGTGATCAGGTATGCGTTGTGTGATGTGGCAGAGGGTGATCAGGTATGCGTTTTGTGATGTGGCAGAGGGTGATCATGTATGCGTTTTGTGATGTGGCAGAGGGTGATCAGGTATGCGTTGTGTGACGTGGCAGAGGGTGATCAGGTATGCGTTTTGTGACGTGGCAGAGGGTGATCAGGTATGCGTTGTGTGATGTGGCAGAGAGTGATTAGGTATGCGTTGTGTGACGTGGCAGAGGGTGATCAGGTATGCGTTTTGTGATGTGGCAGAGGGTGATCAGGTATGCGTTTTGTGACGTGGCAGAGGGTGATTAGGTATGCGTTTTGTGACGTGGCAGAGGGTGATCAGGTATGCGTTTTGTGACGTGGCAGAGGGTGATCAGGTATGCGTTTTGTGATGTGGCAGAGGGTGATCAGGTATGCGTTTTGTGACGTGGCAGAGGGTGATCAGGTATGCGTTTTGTGACGTGGCAGAGGGTGATTAGGTATGCGTTGTGTGACGTGGCAGAGGGTGATCAGGTATGCGTTGTGTGATGTGGCAGAGGGTGATCAGGTATGCGTTTTGTGATGTGGCAGAGGGTGATCAGGTATGCGTTTTGTGACGTGGCAGAGGGTGATCAGGTTTGCGTTTTGTGATGTGGCAGAGGGTGATCAGGTATGCGTTTTGTGATGTGGCAGAGGGTGATCAGGTATGCGTTTTGTGACGTGGCAGAGGGTGATCAGGTATGCGTTTTGTGACGTGGCAGAGGGTGATCAGGTGTGCGTTGTGTGACGTGTGCTCCCCTCCGAGCACCCCCCCTGCCCCCCCCCCCCCCCCCACGCTCCTCCAAAGGACGGTGCCACCCGCCTCCCTTCAGGACACCGACTACACCGTCCGCACAAGTATGTGTCGGCAGCTGAGCGGCATCTCGAGGGCCATTGGCCTCGACCGGGCCAAGGCCGCCGTCACAAAGGAGCTGTTTGAGCTGCTGGCGGACGAGGAAAAGGGTGTGCCCTCCACACGTCCCACGGAATTGGGGCGGCAGTGCGTAGCGCCCAGGGCCAGTGGACGGGCTGTCCCGTAACGCAATCCTTTGCCCCCCTCGGGTACGAGGCCCGTCGGTGTCACAAGGGGACACGGGCGGGGGCGTCCTGCGGGCGACAATGCGGAAGTGAAACGCTCCCAAACAACCGAAATGAAGGGATCCATTCGCCGTCGTGTTGCGGGTTGGGGACCTGGTGCCTGAGCCCTGCGCTGTCCCGCCGCGGCGATGTCCCCCCCCGCCGTCCCCTGTGCCTCGTGTGGCTGCAGAGGTGCGGCAGGCTGCCTTCACTTGTTTGGTGGAGATGATCGACTTCTTTGACGAGGCCTACCGCCGGGACCAACTCCTCCCGCTGATCAAGGGCTACATTGCCAACCCCCCGGAGGATGGGCAGCACATGCTGCTCAGCCTGTTTGGGAAGTACCTCTGGGAGTTGTCAGGTATACCCCCCCCCCCTTCGCATCCCCTTGTGCAGGGGCACACAGCGCCGAGAAGTGGAGAGGGCGGTACACATACGTCGTGCATATGTCGCATATACGTATGCGCATATACAAGCGTATGCGTATGCGCGTATGTATATGCGCACGTATACGTTTATGTGTATACACCTCCCCCCATGTGCCTTCCTCGCTCGCTTTGCTCGCTTGAGAACTGCCTCTATGCGCCTTCCTTGCTCGCTTCGCTTGCTCAAGAGACATGCCCATGTGCACAGGTAGACGGCGTTAGCGGACCGTTTTTTTCACAGGCCCCCTTCCCAAATATTGTCTCTTCGCGACTACAACATGCCGACAGTGTCTACAATTAGCAGGCCGCATCTACTTGTGGTGCACAGTGTCTACTAGACTATACCTGGGTAAACGTGTATGTGCACGGTGTCTACAAACTATGCAAAGTGTCTACACACCATGTACGGTGTCTGCATGTATACAGGGTGTCCACAGATGATACGTATACACACGTATACGGGTATATGTATATGTGTATATGTTGCGTATATGTCAAGTATACAGGTATACGTGTATACGCGCGTATATGTACATATCTGGAGGTTGACCCCTTTGGACCGAAGAGGGGGTGCTGTTCCTCTGCTGTGGGGCATTCAGTGGAGCCGTTCTCAAGTCACTGCCGCCCTCCACGCCCCCCCACCCCCCAGGGCCCCACCTGCAGGACACGTACGCAGGAGAAATAACCCCGTCCCCGACCCCTTGGCCGCCGGCAGGCGCTACGGCACGGGATACCACCGCCGCTCGAGCCAAGGGAACAGCACCGGTTGGAGCATGACCTCCCCCCCTTCCGCATGCCGGGATGTGTGGGCCAGCAGAAGTAAGGGGCCGAACCCCCCCACTACCCCCCCCCCCCCACGCACAAGGGGATGGACCACATGGTACACGCACTTTGGACATGTGAGGGAGGGGGTGGGGGGGTGGAGGGAGACATGATGCGCTCGTGAGGACTGAGCGTGGGCAAGGGCGGGTGATGTGCCCCCGTCGTTGGGGGGGCGACTCAGAAGGGGACATGCCCCACCGCCGCTGTTTGGGGGGGGGGGGGGGGACTTCCCCACCGCCGGTCCGGGAGGGGCCCCCTCTGTGACCCCGACACAGGGCAATGGACCAAGGGTCCCCCCCCCCGAGGGAGTGGGGGGGGGGGGATGGGCTGGACCAGGGGATTGAGGGCACATGGGAATGAGAGGCCTACGGAGGGATGGGGGGGGGAGGGGGTGTGTGGCAAGAGGCCCAGAAGGGCCATCCCCCAGGCAGCACTCCACTGCACGCGCCCACTAATTCAGTGGGGGGGGCCAGCAGACCCGCTGGCACTTGGGCCAGCCCGGGCGCTCCATGACCCCCCCCCCCCCCTGGGGCAGGGCGCTGTAGTGTGCGGTGTTGGATGGGCGAACACGCCGCTCTCCTCTGTACCCCCCCCCCTCCCCAGTGATGTGTTAGAACGGCCATACGCCGCAGGAGGAGGGGGGGGGTACCCCCCTCCCCTGGACCCCCTAGACCCCCCCCCCCCTCCCCTTCCAATGTTTGAGGCTGGCAGCCAAAATTTTGCTTCAGCGCCTTCGGTGCCAAGAGGATTGAGGCTTCAAAATGTTTGGCCCGCCTCCGGCGAGGACCACAGGGGGACCCTGGGAGGAGGGGGGGTCCCAGCCAAACCCCCCCTTTCGACCCCCCCCCCCCCATCCCTTTCCCCTGTTTTGTAATGGCCTTGCACTGTCCACCCGGACAAAGGCCTCCGCCCGGCCCCCGCCGTCTGTAGGGGAGGGGGGGGGCTCTGCCCACGCCCACCCCCCCACACAACACGCAGCCATGACCGCTGTGCCCCCGGCGGGCGGACCACATCCCATGCCCCACGGCCCTTGTGCCCCCCTCCCACGCAGCACCACCGGACAAGGGGCCTGGAGAGGGAAGGGGCCTACGTGGGCGCACCCTGGACCCCCCCTGCCTGCCCCCCCCCCCCCCCACACACATGAGCCCCGCCCTCCCCGAATGGGCCCCGGGACATCCGCTGTCAGCCCCGTCCCCCTGTGCCCCAGACCACCCCCCCACACGGCGTGCGCCAGGGCCCCATGCCCATGTCCACACGGGGGGTGGCCCCCACGCGCTCATCACAGGCCATAGGCCCGGTCCCCCCGCCCTCACCGCACGCCCCCCCCCCCTAAGACCCGCACCCCCGCGTTTCTGTTCAGGGGAGATGACGGAGGAGGACCTCGTGGCCTTTGCCAACTTCTTCAAGTCCAAGGCCCAGCCCAGTGACCAGGACCCCCAGTCCCCCACCTGGCGGACCCTCTGCGCCTACAACTTCCCGGTCCGTGTGCGCGTGTGTGTGTAGCGCACCAATGATGTGGTGCATTCCTGTCTTTCTTCCCCCTGTTGAACTGACGATCCCACAACCCTCGGAGGGCGGTGAAGGTAGTGCAGGGACATGGAGGTGAGTGCTCCGAAACATTCCCACAGCCCAGTACTGAACCAGCGTAACGTCTGTGTCTGTCCTTTGCAGGCCCTTGGCTTAGCGCTCTGCGCGGCTGCTGAGGGCTGGAGACCTTCATGCAGGGCGGTCCTTAAGGGACCAGATTTTTTTTTTGTTAAGGATCGCCCTTAAGGACCGCCCCAAGGGACCACCAACCGCTAACCGCCAACCGCCACCAACCGCCACCAACCGCCAACCACCAACTGCCGCCAACCGCCAGCGGCGACCAACCGCCAACTGCCAACCACTGCCAACCGCCACCAACCACCAATCACCAACCACCAATCACCAACCACCAACCGCCGCCAACCACCACCAACCGCCGCCAACCACCACCAACCGCCACCAACCACCAGTTGCCAACCGCCAACCGCCAACTGCCAACCGCCAACCGCCACCAACCATGGTTGAGCACATGGAGTGCCCGCGGGCTTTTTTGGGAAAACTGGTTCCGGAACACTTTTTTTTTGTTTCTTTTTCCCGTTAAGGACCGCCCTGCCTTCATGAACGGGTGCAGGATGTGCCTCCTCCTCCCGCCCTGTACTGCAGAAAGGCGCCTACTGGCGTTGAACATGCTTTGTCTTGTTTGATGACCAGCTGACGAGGAATTGACATCCTGACTTGGCGTTGTGCTCCTCTGTTTGTTGACAATTGTGTGTGTGTGTGCGTGTGTGCGTGGGGCAGCCCCTCCTCCGGCGGCCTCGGGGGCTGGGGGATACCGCGGGCAGTGTGCAGAGCCCCGGGGGCTTCTGCAGGGGGGAGAGGCCCCGGTGCCGCTGCCGGGGAGGAGCGCCGTGGGGGATGTGGGGGGGCGTGGCACTGCCCATGGGGACCACTGCCCCCACTGCGTTATGTCATCCCCTGCACAGCCCCGGCACATGCCCCTGGGGGGGGGGGGACTTGAGGATGGTCCAGCCTTCGATGGCCGCATTGCATTGGGGTGTGTGTGTGTGTGTGTGTGGCTTGTTGGACTGTCCAACTGACGAGGCATCTGACATTCGGACCCGGCGTTGTGCTGCTCATCTGTTTGTTTGCAAATCGTGTGTGTGTGTGTGTGAAGGAGCGACATCGCCTCCGGGGGTGAGGAGCTGAGGAGCTTGCGTGAGAATGGCACAGTACATGCGGGTCTCCGGCGCGCGGTATGCCCCGGAGGCAAATCGTTTTGCCCCCAATCCTCCCAACCCCCCCACCGCCGCCGCACCGCACGACGCAGTGCCGCATGCCTTAGGCTCTGCGGAGGTGCAGTGGGCGGTCCTCCGGCCGCTGCACCGGTCCGCCTCAGAAATGCGCCGCGTTCCTGACGCTTCTCTGACCGTCTGCGGTCGGACGAGACTCTGCCCCCGCCCAGCGCCTGCCCTGCTCTTGTGTGTGTGGGGGGGGCTGTGGTCGCTGTGCGTCATCCGCGTGTGGTCCGGCCTGGGTCCTTCTGTTGAGGCCCGGGGGCTCAGGCCCCGGGGGCCCGCATGATCGGCGGCGTGCAGGACCCCTCCAGGGCGGTCCTTAGGGGACCGGATTTTTTTTTTGTTAAGGACCGCCCTTAAGGACCGCCCCAAGGGACCACCAACCGCCAACCGCCAACTGCCACCAACCGCCAACCGCCAACCGCCAACTGTCAACCACTGCCAACCGCCACCAACCACCCATCACCAACCGCCAACCGCAGCCAACCGCCGCCAACCACCAGCCGCCAACCGCCAACCGGCAATCTCCACCAGCCGCCAACCGCCAATCGCCACCAACGATGGTTGAACATATGAGCTACACGCAGTCGTTTTTGAAAAAATCATGTTCCGGAACAGTTTGTTTTTTCTTGTTTCCCGCTAAGGACCGCCCTGGCGTGCAGCCCCCCTCCCCTCCCCCCCTCCGTGTCTCAGGCGGTGGTCAAGAGCCTGGGGGTCAAGAAGTACCCCTCGTGCCTGTCCGCGCCGTACAAGAGCCTCTGTGAGGACCCCAATCCCGAGACCCGCCGCCGCATGGCCGCGGGCTTCCACGAGGTGTGTGTGTGTGTGTGCCCCTCTGCCCTGAAAGGGGGGGGGGGGGGCTGTGGGCGGGGCAATGGGGTGTGCACGGAGGCGCCGTCCGTGTGAGGGCCGCGCGGGGGGTGGGGGCGGGGGGGGCGCTGGGCGTGGCAGGCCCCGGGCCCCTCTGGAGGAGGGAGTGGACGTGGGGTGCAGGGCCCCCTGTGCCATCTGGGTACCCCCCCCCCTCCCCGGCCCCACCCTCACCTCCTCGGACCTGCCGGTGACGTGAGTTCTGTGCCAAACTCATCACCGAAGTGGCGTGTGTGGGAGGGGGGGGGGGGTCAGGGATGCATTGGAAAGGGGGATGGTACCCCCCTTGAGGGCGCCCAGCCCACGCCCAGCCACTGTCCCCCTGACGCCAAGTGCCAGCTTCAATGGCATTTGTAACCGACAGTAACCGCCCCCAACCGCTGTGGCAACCCCCTCCAACCGCCTGCCTAACCGCCTCTGGTTCCTTTCCAATGCATTGTTGGGGTTGGGGTGGGGGTGCTGGAGTGTCAGTGGGTGCCCCCGCCCACACCGCCACAAACGCGGGGGTGGCAGGAGGTGCTGGTGGGGGGGCCGACGGGTAGGCTACACCTCCGAAAGAGGGGGGCATGGGGCCCGGTCATCAGATCGAGGCACTGAGCAGCGAAAGGGCGAGTGGGGGGGGGAGGGGGCACGGAGGACCGGCGAAGGAGGGGGGGAGGGGGGCAGTGCAGGAATGGGTCTTTGTGCCGGGGGCTGTGTATCGGATCGCATGGGACATGGGCTGCGGAGCGGCCGGGACCGGAAGTGCGTCTTCTCATGAGATACGACTCAAAATGATCAGCGCATTGCGGAGGTCGTTTTGTGTGTTGGGGTACCCCGGACCCCTCCCCCCCCCCCCCGGCCCACGTCGGTGGCTGGGACAGGGCCTCAACACGGCAGCCCAAAGGAGTGGGGGGAGGGGGGGTGTTGTGCCACCGCCCCCCCCCCCCCCCTCGCCAAGTGATGGAGGCTGAAGGAAAGAAAGGCCCGACCGAGGGCACGATTGTTGAGGCAACGGACGGGCGGACATGCCCTGCCTGGCCCCACACCAAGACCCCTTTGGATGAGGGGCTCGATGGCCCGACGGGCGATGGTGACGTGCCCCAAGTCGGGACATGCAGCACTCGATCAGTGGCATTAGCGCACGGCATCGCCCCCAGCCCCCCCCCCCCCCGGAGGTGAACTGACAGGGGCCCATGGGACGTGTACCACTGCCTGTCTCCTTCTCCCGCTGCCGCATGCCGCTGGACTGGCCCTGAGCCCTGCAGCCCCCCTCCCGGCGGATGAGGGCCCCAGAGCCATCTCCAGAGCCCTCCAGACCCGGGGGTGGGTCCGGTTTCCTCCGGTACACCGAGGGCCTTCAGGTGGGGACACGGGGACGGCGGGGGATTGAAGCAACGGGGCCCCGCAGATGGCGAATCGGTTCGCTCAGCCCGACCCCTCTTTTTGGTTTTTAGTGCTGCTGCCAATGTGTATGCGTTGGGATGTGGGGGTTGCGATGTAAGGCCCCGCGCGGCGGGGGGGCTGTGACCCGCATGTTTGCTGCTCTCAGGTCTGTGTCATCCTGGGGGACAAGGCGTATGGGCATCTGAAGGATTGTTTCTTGGCATTGATTCAGGTGAGCCAGCCCTCCTTCCCTCATCCACTCGGAGGCAGGGCGGTGTTGGAGGACGCAGCCCGGGCCGCGCTCGGGGGCATTCTGCAGGGGATACCCCCATCACCCCTGACCACCAATGCCCCCATCACCCCTGACCACCAATGCCCCCATCACCCGGACATCGGTAGTGTGTCGCCAAAGGGAACACCCCCTCTCCAGACCTGTCCCCCAAGTTGGCCCCAACTACTGGGGCTACCTCCGAGGGATTGGCACAAGCCCCTGCACAACTGCGCTCTGGAGTGGCATCATGTCTGGGGACAGCCGTGCAGCAGTCCCCAGATAGCTACGGCACTACCCCCCCCCCCCCACCCGCGGCGTTGACTGCCACCTTCGTCCACCAAACGCATGCAGTGCCTCGCAACGAGACACTGCTCTTCGCCCATTCTGCAGGGCATTGTGGCCCATCGCATTGGAAAGGAGCGCCCAGCCCCCTCCACCTCCCCCCCCCCCCACTGCTGTTGTGGAGCACAGACCCCTGCTGCCACCCCGCAGACTAGCACTCGCTGTTGTGCAGCTTCCGGCTGCCCCCCCCCCCCCTCCCCCCACTGTCCACGCTGCCACTGCTTTGCTATGTGCATTGAGGCGTGCGGTGCAGCAATCCATTGAGTTAGGGGATGAGGGGCAGGGGGTGGGAGGAGGAAGGGGGGGTCAGTGCCCAAGAGACGGCCCCGAGGGGCCCCCATGACATGGCGCATGGGATTGCCCCCAAATGGATGTGCAGGTGAACGGGTGCATGTGCCCCCAGACCTGAGGTGGCGTGCATGTGCGGAATGGCAATCACAAGGCTCAGAGGGTTTGCATGCGGGTTTTGGCTTCGACGGTGATGTTTGGGGGAAAGGCCCGCAAGTGCCGCACGGGTATGACACCGGGCTCCAATATTCTGCGCGGGGATGTACTACCGCCTGTTGCCCCAGGGCAAGCACCCTGCATCGTCTTCAGCACACGCACGCACACAACGTGTTCAACACGTTCTATGTTTCCGAGAAACAAAAAGGTGGTGTGATTGCTGTTCGTTGACAACACAACATCACATCATCAATCACACAACAAGTGTGCCATGTCCGATTGGCGATCATCACTGGAAATGGGCACTGGTTGTCAGATTTGATGAAGTGACATGAAGTTGGTGTGGATCGTGTGTAAAGTGAATTCAAAACCATTGCAGGGGAACGATCACAATTATTGTACCCTTGCACTAGCCCCAAGGAGCACGTACGCGGAATGCAGCAGTGAGAGCGTTGTCGCTTGCTTGTCCTTGCGGGGGAAGCGTAGATGAGGTATTTCATTTGGCCTCCACTATCCCACAGGACGAATGGCATACAAACTACAATTATCACGTTTCCCCACCCTCCCTTGTGAACAATACGACGTGCCCATCCATTCCACCCTTCCCCTCCTTGGCCTGCCCCCATCGTATTGCACGTGGCCAAGAAGCTTGCAACCGACATTGCAGATCTGCCCCCCCCCCCCCCCCAAAGATTGGCAATGTCGGTGGATAGGGACAGAACGAGACCAAGTGAGAAGGAGTACACACACACACACACACATGCGGCACCCCCCCCCCCCACCCCCATGCACGCCCAACACCCATGCACCAATAGCCCCGCAGCTCCTCTACACTACCCAAGGCATAGCCCCTGCGGTTGCCCCACAGCTGAGCGCCTGGCCATCGCATGAGGACCCAGCCCCTCGTGCGGTGTACCCCCCCAAGTGCCAAGGGGCACAGCCCCACCGCCCTGTACTGCCCCAGCGCACGCCGCCATACGCAGGGGGGGGGGAAATATGCGATTTGCATTTTTCCGCATTTTCCGCATTTTTTTTCGCATTTTTTGGGCAGGTCCCTTAGTGTAATGTTCAAGAGGAAACATTCTAGTGGCATTGTCTTGTAGTCAGTTAGTTGTGAAGATCAATGGGTTTTGTGGGCGCCGGAGGCGCCGGAGATTTTTTTAGGCAGATGGCAGGGGGAAATTTTTTTGTTTGACCCTATGTGTCTATGCTCAAAATACTCAGAATTTTGTGGAGAATTCAAAAATGGATGAAAAACACAAAAAAGGACATTGACCCCGACCCGACCTCCGGGTCGGACCTTCGCTGATGGGAGCGTGAGTTGATGGGCAAATATTTTTTGAAAAATTTTTTCCCCAGTTGTGTATATTCAAAATGAACAGCGTGTCATGGGGATCATTTTGAGGTATGTATGTTGGGGTATCCCCCCCCCCCCCCGGGGAGCCCGGCGGTTTGGGTCAATGGGGGAGCACCTGATGCGGCGCGGAGATTCAGCGGTCCGGCCTGACCAAGCAGCTGCAGCTTCTGCCCCTAGCGGTTTTGAGCCTAGTCCGTGATATTCTTGAGTTGAACTACTGCACTAAGTTGTTCCATCGAACCGTCCATGCTTTGAGCGCCCAATTGTGCAAGACGAGACGAAACATAGGGGTTTCGAGGGGCAAACACCATTCTAACAAAACCGCATTTTCTATCGCATTTTTTGCCGCATTTTCCGCATTTTTCCGCATTTTTCCGCATTTTTTGCCAATCCCGGCGACCGCATTTCCCCCCCCCCCTGCATACGCCCCCCCCGCCACAGGGCTGTGGTGTGGCTGCCCCACAGCACAGCCCCGTGCTGCCGTGGCAAGGCACTGCCTGGGGCATGACCGCCTGCTGCAGTGCAAGGCCCCTCCCCATCCCCTTGACAGCGCAGCAAAGATGTCCCCCGACCGGGGGCCCCTCCGCGTGCGCCTCGGCCTTCGGTGGGCGGTGGTCATGGGCCCGCCTCAAGGCAGTGTCCATGTGGACAGGGGGTGACTGTGTGTGTGGGACCGGCCCGTCTGCCGCGAAGGAAGGGCCCGAAGCGGTGCTGTTCCACGGCCCTTTCCCTCCGATGACCGCCCCCCATGGCCCTCCGAGCGCCGGGAGGGGCCGCAGGGGAGGGGGGCCCCTCCCGGAGGGCACTGGCCTCGTGCCGGTGGGCGGGGGCCCCCGGGGCTGCCCCTTCGTGTGGCAGAGGGGCCCGTTGGGCGGCGGCGGGGGTGGCCTGTGGTGCGTTGTCCCGCAGGACCCGGAGTTCGAAGTGCAGGACGCGATCTTCGCGAATCTGACCGTCATTCTGCAGACCTTCAACGCGGGATTGAGCGAGGACAAGGTGTGTGGCCTGTGTGAAGGGGGGGGGGAGGGGGGCGGTGAAGAGGCAGGCACCCGCCGGGCCACATGCCCACGGCCCACGCGGCGGGGCCTGTGGGGGGGATGACGCGCACGCGGAGGGGGCGTGGGCGGCACAACACCGTCGGACGACCCCCGGCACAACCCCCGGTACGCCCGCTACCCGGGCCCCGCTACCCCGGCAACACCACCACAAAAGGGACACCGGCCGCCGCGGCTGTCATAAAGCAGCGCCCCGACATGGCACGCGGAGGGGGGGGGGGGGGCGGGTGACGGCCCAGGGCCCCATACCGAACCCGCATCCCGACGGAATGTCATTGAACAGATGGACAATCATTCGGAGCAGCACAGAACATGCCGCTTGTATTTGCATATCTCACCTCGGTAAGGCGCAAACACAGACACAAGCAGAGACGCAAATGCAGGCATGGACACAGACAGACAGACACAGTAGCAGATATAGACACAGACACAGACAATGTCACACACAGAGAAGGAGAGGGACAGAGACGCGGATGCCACCACCAGCGTAGGCATGGTGCAGACGCATACACAGAAGCAGCGACAGGCAAAAACACAGCGGAAACAAGGGTGTGGGCGGCGGATAGGACCATCCGCAGAGAAGAAGGTGAAGGCAGGGGACGGGACCACTCGCGGGCAACAGGGTGTGGGCGGCCGATGGGACCATCTGCGGGAAAGAGGGTGTGCGTGGGCCGCCGCAGCCCCCCCCATTGTCCCGCACACGTTGTGTGTGTTGCACAGCAACCGCTGCAGGACTGCGTGATCCCCATCTGCACGTACGAGACGGCCATCAAGGGCTGTTGGAGGAAGGTCTACAGTTTTCTGGAGCACTTTGAGTACTTCCCCAACATCTTCCCGACGGACGTCCTCTACGACAAGTTCATTCCCATCCTCTTCCGCCATCTGACGCAGGTCTGTGGCCGTGCGGGAGGGGGCGGAGGGCGGGGGACAGAGGGCGTTGTGGGGGTGTGTGCCGGTGCAACACAAGGGGCATAGGTCGCAGTGGCAGCCACATCCCCCCCCCCCCCACACGGAGGGAGGGAGGTACACCCCCCCTCCGCCTTCATGGCACACCCCGGGGGGGGGTCAGACAGACAACGCCCCCCCCCCCTCTACAAGGTGCCCACGCACTCCACAAGGGCGGGAACTGCGCCCCGCGCGCCGGGAGGTGCCCGCCACGGGGGTGGCAACAGGGCCGTGACCAGCCAACCGCGCACGGGACAGTCCACGTCGTACGGAGATGTGAAATGCTCGTACAGGGGGGGGGGGGCAGGCGGGTGGGACAGGAGTGGGTGCGCGACAGGGGCACCCAGGAGCGCCAACAGACAGGGGGAGGAGCAACCCAGACACACAGAACGCAGGAGCCACACCAGGAGGGATGAGGGCGAGCACAGCAGACAAGGAAGAGGGGCGCAGCAAGGCAGGAGAGGCAACCAGGACAGCGGGAACAGGGAACCAGAATGGAGCGGATGGCAGAGCGTGCGTGGGAGGCAGCGACAACAAATTGGATGGCCTGGCCAGCCAGCCCCGTCGCTACCGGGTGCCAGGGCAACCCCTGCTCAACCGGCATCAAGTGGGGGGTGTCTCCCGCAGCCCAGATGGGCTGTTTGCGCAACAGGAGTGGGAGCCCATCAGGGGCAGACCAGCCGTGAGGGGGAAAGGGACAGATGGTGGACGGCCGGGACAGCGCGTGGAGGAACAGGGCACCTGGGCCTCACGCACACAGAAACACAGCGAGGCAGGCTATGGACGGCCTGTGGACAGAGGCGCGTG
>OZ038391.1:23733958-23748958 GCA_964036045.1 Eutreptiella sp. 'Long Island Sound 2002'
GCCTCACCGGTACCCTCCCCTGGCAGCAAACATGGGCTGCCCAAATTCTGTCGGCACTGGCCTGGGCCCAGTTAGCAATGCTCTCCGGCTACAGGCGCATGACGGTGATGCGAGCGCTGCACAAAGCAGTGCGCCGTGTGTATGCCGCCTCCCCGTGGTGGTCGGAAAACACTATGCGCGCCGTGTACAGCGTTGGTCACGACCTCCCATGCTCCCGTGCAACCGCCACAGCCAAACTGGTGCACTGGCTTGCAAACAAAGCCGTCTGGGAAGGGGACAGATACACAGATAGGGAAATCCCAGAGGATCTCCAACCAGAAGGATGCACGCCAGCCTGGTGCATGGACATCGCCCTCCTGCGGAAAATGGCCACTGTGCAATGAGCCCGATGCTGTACACCCCTCCCTGGGTTGCCTCACCACCACCCCAAACCCCTGTCTGCTGAGCCCCTGGATGTCAAATCTATCGGGTGAACACCAGAGTACATAAACATTTCCCCGTGGACACGCAGGGGGTTGGAGGAGCACAACATGCCTGTCCGAATTTTTCTGAATACAATTTTAGCACCAATACTGGTAAGAGGCATGGACGGTCTAGTGGTATGCGCCATGGCTGGCGCTCGTCGTGGTCGGGGGTTCGAACCCCGGTTCGTCCGTCCGTCCAGGGGCCCGTCGGTGAGGCCCCCGCCACCGCCCCCTTCAGCATCCCGCTCCACCACCGGTACCGCCGGTGCGACGGGTGGCGTGTCTCCTCCATTTTTCCCAACCCACCCAGCCCCTCCCCACCCACCCCCGGGGGTCAGACACACACACAAAATCGAAGCACCAGGCACAGCACACCTGCAGCAGCGCGCTCCGTCACTGCTACCGCCGTCCGCCGGGTGGCGCATGTCCTCCTCATACTCCTCTTCCGCTTGCCCGCGGAAGAGGACTCGAACCGGGGTCTTCAGGGCGGCGGTCTGCTGCGCGACCGCTCCACCATGCTGCGCAAAACCCAGACAAAGTCTGGTCCCCCTACCCCTGCATCCTTCCTGCTTCCCACTCCATGAATGTTTCCCTTGCATGTCTGAGATAACACACACAAAAAACGAGGCACCAAGCACGGCACACCTACAGCAGCGCGCCCCGTCACTGCTACCGGCGTCCGCCGGGTGGCGCGTTTCCTCCTCGTAGTCCTCCTCTGCTTGCCGGCGGAGGAGGACTCGAACTCGGGTCTTCAAGGTACAAGCCGGCTGCACGGCCGCTGTACCACGCTGCGCAAACCCCTCCCTCCCTGAATGTTTTCCTGTGTGTGTGTGGCGGGGTGGTGGCACCCAGCACACGATAAATCTAGGCTATGGCAACGGTAGTGCACGAGCTCCTCCGCGGGCGGTTTTTATGGTCTGTTGGGCGATGCAGAACTGAATTGGGGAAAAGGAAAGGTCCACTGTCCGGAACTGCACTTGCTCATTCTCTACCAACAGACCGAAAGACGTCTAGGACAGCTCTGCTGTTCCTGAGGAGTTTTCTTTCACCGCTTTTCTTGCTTCGTTCTTGTCTCGCGGTTCCCAACGTGGTGTGTGTGTGTGTGTGTGTGTGGGTGTGGGTGTGGGTGTGGGTGTGGGTGTGGGTGTGGGTGTGTGTGTGTGTGTGTGTGTGTGTGTGTGTGTGTGTGTGTGTGTGTGGGTGTGTGTGTGTGTGGGTGTGGGTGTGTGTGTGTGTGTGTGTGTGTGTGTGTGTGTGTGTGTGTGTGTGTGTGTGTGTGTGTGTGTGGGTGTGTGTGTGTGGGTGTGTGTGTGTGTGTGTGTGTGTGTGTGTGTGTGTGTGGTTCGAATCCTCCTATCGTCGTAAACGCACCACCGCCCCCTACAACAGCACACGCGGCCAGCGAGTCCACGGGCACCGGCAGCGGGCGGTGCGCCTCGCTTTTTCAGGCAACCCCCCCAAACCCCCGACCCCCTACACGCGCCCCACAAAAACGCACCACCGCCCCCTCCGGCAGCGCGCGCCGCTTGCGCGTCTTGAACCCCGGCAGCGTGGCGAGGGGGGCGCATTCGCTGCAGCCGGGCTCCTGCAGCGAGTCTTCTCTTCGGCAGTGCAGCCACGCGCACAGCGAGAATCGAACCGGCGCCTTCACGGCACGAGCCCAGCGATTCAACCGCTGGGGTAGCACACACCACAGCAAGAAAAGCACCACGCACGCATACCAACACAACGACACGCCACGGTGTGCGCCACAAAGCGACAGCGAAATGCGTCGGATTCACTGACCATGACGGGCCCCCTTGGAGTCTGTGTGTGTGTGTGAGCGGGTGGTTACACCCGTCTCCAGCTAAGTACCTCCAGAGTAGGCATGTAAGTAGCGCTGCGGTTTTCAACAGATCATACAATCATTGGCTAGACAGGGCCGGGCAGTGGGCAGGGTCTGTAGTGATCAGCGCAACTTGCACTGTGAGAACAAACTCCTGTACACCGTCACTCCTGTCTCAGAAAGGACCTTGCCTACCTTTTTGTTAATGACCTGATGAAATTGTCTCGGTGACCAGTGCTCTGCCTTCGCCTGCTTTCGTCTTCACTGACGTTGTGCCCCGCGTTTGGTCCCCACTGGTTTTCCCGCACGAAGTGTGTGTGTGTGTGTGTGTGTGTGTGTGTGTGTGTGTGTGTATGTGTGGGTGTGTGTGTGTGTGTGTGTGTGGGTGTGTGGGTGTGTGGGTGTGTGGGTGTGTGGGTGTGGGCAGGGCCTTGTGTGCAACCCCCTGCCCCCCCCACCCCCTGTGGGTGTGTGTGTGGGGGGGGGGGTGTCGCTCCGTACCCACATTTGCCTGACTGCCCCCTGCCTGGGGACTGGGGGAGGGGGGTCTACCATTGCTCTGAGATGTTGATGTCTGCCCAAGAGATGCCAAAGTTGACGTCAGCGGTCAGTGATCTGTGTTGCGGCCCCCAACCGTCTGCCTGTGTGCGTTTGGTCAGGTGACCTCAGGAGGTGCAGCTTTTGGCGAAAGGCGCGTAGGACCGGACATTCCGGTTTGTGATCAGCCTTGATCTCCTTTTGGCTGTGCAATGCTGTGGCTTGCGCAATTTTCCTGAGCGCAATCACCACTTGACACACTCACGTGTCACCGCACGGGGGGTGTCGCTGGGCCCCTGGGTTCTGCAGAGGCACTGGCATACGATCACCCCAATGCACCGGGTGCACAGTGGCCGCTAAACATGGGCATTCCCTTGCAAAGTTGTTGGGCGACCGGGTGACCCACACATTCATTGGGGCGCTGTGCAGCGCGGTCCTGTCTATCTCAACGCGGGGCGGTGTTCTCTTGGCGTTGGTGCGGCGTGGGTGCAGGCGGCAGGTCTGTCGCAGTGCCCCGCCGCCGTTGTGCGCCCGTGGATGATCTGCACCTCGGTCGGGGTGCGTTCCCGGGCGCCGTGGGACACGCAGCGCACAGTCGCATGGATTTCGTTTGTGTCCTTACGGCCGCCGCAGCACATGTCATGGGGGTCCACGGGGGGAGGGGGTTGCAGTGACAGAACGGTGATGCTTGAACCCCGTGTCTGGCGTTGTGTGTAGGTGTACAGAGTGCAGTGTGCCCCGTGAATGAGCCCCCGTGAACTGTTTCATGGGGTACTTCTTGTGTCAGGGCGAGAGGCTGTGTCAACTATGGCAATGTCACCGAAGAGCTTTGTGCTCTGACTTTGTTGCTCTGCGGCCATGTGCCTTGCAGCGTACAGGTCAGCATTCAACATTCACGTCCCATAGCGGGGTCTTTGTCTGCGACCCCCCTCCCCACCCCCTGTGGGTGAGTGGGGGTGTGGGGGTGTGCCGACGCAGTACCAAGTGGTCCCCACTTCCGTCCGACGCAGTGGCCCCCCCGATGATGACTGCCGTCCACGTGCCCCTGCGCATGCCATGTGCCCCTGTATCCCCCCCACAGCCCGACCCCCTGCTGCCCTGACGTGCATCTGGTCCCCTTCCCCTGTGCCTCGGCGCGGCGGTGCACTGTCCCATGGACCTGCACTCCGAGGCACATTGTGGGCGGCACAGGCCTCACACACCGGACCCCCGCCCCCTCGTACCCCCATCGCCCTCTGCCCCCTCCCACGACCACGTCCCATGCCCCCCCCCCCCCTTTTCATGCCTCAGCAAGTGGAGATCTTCAATCGTGTGTTGTCCGACTTCGGAAGGTCCAAGAGCTATTGGCATCGGCAAACATTCGTGGCCTGTTGCCTGCGATGTTTGGAACACTTCTCACGGAAGTTCTTTCGCGAGAAGATGATCGAGACCACGCTGGAGCTGTGTAAGGTCTGTGTTGTCTGCGTGTGTGGGGGGGGGGGGTTACTGGAGCTGTGTGCCTGGGGCCCCTGTGCCTGTGCATTAGGCATTCTACCGGAGGGGGGGGGGAATTTGGTGTGGCGAAATGTGGCACAACCAAATGGTGCCACAGTTTGCCGTGGTATTTTAGGAGAGAAGCCGTTTGCTTGGGTGTCGTGGTGGTTCAGCCTGAGGTAAGCATTAGAATGGAAAACAACAGGTTCTTGAGGACATCATGTTCCATCTTTGAACCCTGTTTCACAGGTGAATGGCAGAGAAAGCAGGTAGCTGAGTTGTGGAAGTTCTATACTTCACCCCTGGAAGTCCTTGGTCCAATTTGCAGGGTGTGCACAATCTGGACATTTTGTACCACATTTTTCCAGGGTATTTAAGATTTCGTACCACACTTTCACCACACCGAATTCTGCATCTACCATATCCTCCCCCCCCCCCCCCGGTATGCGCTCGTTCATGGCAGGGACATGCAGCGGTGCTTGTGTGTGCCCCACACTTGTGTCTGCATGCTGCAGCTGCAAGGCCCAGATTCTCCCGCTTCATGCACCTTATCAGAGAACCAGTTTTGAGATCCGTGACAATGTGTGGGAAGTGGGGGGGAATGGGGGAAATGTTGTGGTTGTTTGCGTATGTGTAAAGATGTGGGCGTTGCTGTGAGAGCTGTCCTAAAAAGCTCCTGTTGGGTGGTCAGATGGCAGGGAGCGTGGGGGGGGGGGGGTGCGGAGCAAACAGTGGGGGAACTGTGGGAATGTGTGGGGGGAACAAAGGGAACTGGGGAACAGTGGGGGGGGGGGGGGGCAAATGGGGGGAAATGGGGGGAAATGGGGAAACGTGTGGGGGAATGGGGGTAGGAACCGGGCACATTGTGCATTCTTGTCACTTTCGGTGGGTTGAAGTTGGTGTGCCCCCGTGGACTTGGACTTGGACCAATGTCCCCTTGGCTTGTGTTCCTCTGTTGGTGTTCCATTTGGCCATGGAGCATGTGCACCCCTTTCAGGCTGTTCATGACATCCCGCTGAAGTTTGGTGGGGACAAAGACTGGAAGTGGGGGTTTGCCGGTTGGGTGTCCAAGCAAACGGTGCAGTGACGGCCAACCAGTGTGACAATGGCTTTCGTGTTTTCAAGGGGCACATGCCAAGTTCACGGCTTCAAACATGAGCGTCCATTGTGGGGGGTGCAGACAGAGCCCCCAATGAAGTGCAAAAAGGAACAACCAATGCCCCCAAAATGCAAATGGATGGACATGGGCGCATCCCTCCAGAGTCCTTGGTTGGGGATGATACCGATGGTTGGGTGGATAGTAGGCTTCCCGGGTACCCGCCCACGCCACGCCCGGGCACCAGGGACCAGGGTGCACCGCTCTCATTCTCCATTCTTGCCCCAACCTCCCAACCCCCACCGTGCGGGCCTTGGCATTGCATTGCCATGGCACACATGCACTGGGCTCCAAAGCAGCACACGGCAGATCCACAGGTCACTGCGCAGTGCGGGCGCACACATGTGCAATACGCCGCCGGGCTGCTGCTCCTCTGCTAGGGTCCTCCCTGCGGGGCATCTTGGTGTTGCATGACAGACCGGTGCCTCGGGTCTTGTAGGCCCCTGATGACCCCATTTCCCTTCCCACGCTTTGTGCCGTCCGCCTCTTGTGCGCACGTCCACTGGCCCAGGCCTCCTCCCGGGGGGCACACTGGGG
The DNA here is from genome assembly GCA_964036045.1 of Eutreptiella sp. 'Long Island Sound 2002'. NCBI lineage: Eukaryota > Euglenozoa > Euglenophyceae > Eutreptiales > Eutreptiaceae > Eutreptiella > Eutreptiella sp. 'Long Island Sound 2002'. Next base: position 23,739,951 of record OZ038391.1, read on the forward strand.
CTGTGGAAGGTCTCGCCCCTTGTGTTGTGTGTGGGGGGGGGGGGGGCAGGCCCCAGGACTGGGCAAAGCCACCGGGGCATGGCCCTGCTAATGACCGCTGTGGCCCCAACGCGGGGGTCCAGCGATGGAGGACACATGGGGCTGCCCCTCATGTGAGGTGCGTGTGCCCTGGTCCACGATGGAGACCCCCCCCCCCCCGCACCACCGCCGAAGGGCCTGTGTGACGCCCATGCCCCTCGCTGATGTCAAACGGTACGCACATGCCCCCCCTCTACCGAGTCATGTTTGTTGCATCTCCCAAGAACACGTCCAAAAGGCAAGACGTGTTGCCCTTCCGCACCGCATGGGCCTCTACAGAGGGAGGGCACTGGGCGGCGGGGGGTGCAGGGGCCACGCAGGCACTCCTCCACCCGCAGGACCCCATCGCTCTTGTTCGCCACCGACTCTGCGTTCTGCTCCCGCAAATCAAGAAGGTCCTGCGGCCTCCCGCTCCAGTGGACATGTTGGCGGCATTCAACGAGAAGGTGCGTGTGGGAGGGACTGTGCATTGGGGGGGGGGGGCGCCCTTTCATGCTCTGCCGAAAGGGCTGGTTCATGAGCAGCCCCGTCTTAAAGACTCATTCAACAACGGATTCAAATTATGTTTGTTTGGTTGTTGACATCCACTTCAGATGTTTGCGATTGCATGAGATTTGACTTGTGTTGCGTAGGTTCACTTGAAACCGTTCATATCCCGCGTCCTTCTGTGCCCTATCGGGGGCCCTGGCACTGTCGCTTTGAAGCTGATTTGATGCAAAACTGTGGGTGAGTTTGGGCCACCCCCCCCCCCGTCCCCCCCCGGATGGAGTGCATTCATGGGCCATACCCGATCCCCTGGGCCTTACGGTGCACTCTGCCCTTTGTCCTCCCTTGGGCCCGCATCCCGGTGTTGAGCTGCTGCCGGAACGCTGCATGGACCTGGCATTGGGGCATGGAACATGGGGTGAGGCTTTGTTGGGGGGTAGAGGGGCTTTGATGGTGTGCCAATTGTCCCTGAAAAACATGGACTTCCGCGGAGGTCCCTTGCGCCCCATGGCCCGCCTCTCTTCAAGGCGCCCTCTGCGATGGTGCACCGCCTCCCGTGACGGATCACTTGTCTGGGGGGATGGGGGAAGAGGGGGTCAGCCATTGGGCAGCGGTCAGTAGACCTGGTGGGGCCATATGGGGCCATGTGGACCCCTGGGCCCCTTCCTCACGCCCGCACGGCAGGGGACGCCCTGTGACACACTGCCCTCGGGGGGACTTGAGGGCCTCCTCCCGCTGCGGCTGCGGTGCATTGCTGACGGTGTGATCAGTGCCGAGGGGAGGGGGGGGGGGCGCCAGGGGGCTGTGGCAGTGCCGTGGCCGTGGGGGTGTGTGTGTGGACACCCTCCGGGGCCCCGTAGCACTGTGGTCTGTGTGTGTGGGCAGGGGCTGTGCCTCTGCCTCTGCCCCCCCCCCCCCCCCGGGCCTCTGGGGGCCGGGGCAGTGAGGGGCACTGGCCCTGAGTCCAGAGGTCGTTGTGCACGTGCTGTGTCTCGAGGGTGTGTGTGTGTGTGTGCGGGGCCTCGGGGGGGGGGGATGGGGTGAGAGGGGGGGGGGGCGTCCCAGACCACCGACCGTGTGCCCCCGTGAGGGGGCCTGACGTGCGGGGCCCTGAGGCGGGGGGTACAGTGCTGCGCAGGCCCTGCCCCTGTCCACCGCAGGTGTCCCGATTGACGATGGACACAGACAAAGACGTGTCGGAGGGGGCGAAGCAAGCGGTCAAAGACATGGAGGAGATGGAGCAGGACTACCAAAGGGTATGTGAGGGGGGTCCAGGGACCTGCTGCTGCTGCTCCGTCATGTGCCCCCCCCCCCCCCCCGCACTCCCATTCAGGGGGCCAAAATGGTTGGGGGGGTGTCGAGGTCAGGGGGCTGCACCTGGGAACACCCCCCACGGCGCCGATGGCCCGATTGAAAAGGTTGGAAACGTGATGTGAAGGCCCGCCACACAACACAGCCCGTGTACTGCGGTGATGAGGGTGGGGGGGGGGGGGGCGTTTAAGGTCCTGGAGGCCCCTGCAAAGTGGGACGGGAGAGGGTGAGGGGTGGGTGAGGGCAGGCTACAGGCAGGCCCTGACCCCCTTCCCCTTCACAGTCACAAGGAGGGGAACACAGTGACCGGGTACTTGCATAGCCCCCCCCCCCCCCCCCCCCCATCCGTCGGCGGGTGTCACGACCCCCGTTTGGCAGGTGGTAGCCTGACATGTGCATGATCATCGGGGGCCCCATCGGAATGGCATGGGGCCTCGAGTGCACCACCGATCCAAAAGGGGCGGATGAGTGTGTGGCGGGCAGCCTCTACCCCCCCCCCCCCCCCCGGGGGTGTGGGGGGCTCATCCTGATGCCGCGTCGTGTGACGACGGGCGACATACCACACGGGGGGGGGGGGGGGGCTGGGGTCCCGGGTACCCCAACATATGTGCCTGTACCTCAAAATGAGCCCTCGTCGCACTGATCCTTTTGAACACACATATGTGGGGTCCAACAACAAATCTACCCCCCGAGAGGCCTGTTCCCTGCAGCCAAGTTGGGGGGGCTAGACGGGGGAGGCTTTGCACAGGCTTTGCACACATATTTGGATTCCCCATGCAATTCTGAACGTTTTGAGTGCACACATTTGGGGTAAGACCGCCATTGTGCCACCCGCCATCTGCCAAGAGATTTCCTGGCGCTTGCAGCGCCAAACGTGGTCCGGTCCCTCAAAACATTTTGGCCATCTTGAAGGGGGGGAGGGAGCGACGTCAAGGGCTGCAGCTGGGCGCCCCCCAGTTCTTCAACCGCTTTTCTTGCTCTATTCTTGTTTCGCAGTTCCCAACGCGCGTGTGTGTGTGTGCGCGCGCCTCAATGACACTGTTTTCTGTTGTGGCCCGACGAGCTGTTTTGACAAGTGCCCTGTTTGCCTGCTATCGACAGTGGGTTGGGGTTTCTTGATCTCCTCCATGTAGTGTGTGTGTCTACGTGTGCATGTGCACCCCCAGCCACCCAAATGCCAGGCCCCTGCCGCACCCCCTGCCATGGCCGGTGTCGGCCTCCGGTATGATCACACAACAGGGCACTGGGGGACCCCCGTGGGAGGGCATTGGGGCGGTGGGGGGGATGGGGGTGGGCCCCATCACGTCCCATTTGTTGTGCGGCTCGTGCACAGCGGCAGGACCTGAAGATCGATGATGAGGAGGAGAAGCTGGACACCCAACGGGAGGAGCAGGAGAACACTCTACTCGAGGCGGTGTGCTTGCCCGGGGGATGGGGCGCCTGTTTGGGGGGGGGGGGGGGGGGCACGTGAGGTGTGTGCACGTTTGCCCGCCTCACAAGTGTGTGGACCGCGGCCTCAGATGGTCCTCTGGGCGGTATGGGGGGGCCGGGAGGTGAGAGACCGGGGCCGTGGGCAGTGCACGCCTCAGGCCCCTCCCGCGACGGGGGGTATGCGCACGTCCCGTGGGTGACGGTGGTATGCGATCCCTGCGCCAGCCCCACGGATCGCAGCCCCCACCCCCCCCCCCAAGCAAAGGCCATCAGCACCCGTGTTGCCGGAGGTCGCTGTGCGGCCCCATGTGGCGAGACGGGTCCCCCCTGACCTGCCCTGCAGCCCTCGGGCGCCCAAAGGGGGGGGGGGCAGGACCTGCAAGCCCCACGGGGGGGACAGGCCCTTAGCTCCTCCTCCTCATTGGCATTGTCATCGCCGTCCTTCTCCCGTGCCTCCTCCTCCACACGCCTCCCCCCCCCCACCCCCCGCCGCCCCCACTGGGCCCTTCGTCTGTGGTTGGGGAGACAAGCGCCCGTCCCCCTGGGGCAAGTGTAGGGGACCCCGGCGCCGGGCAGACAGAGGAATGAGGAGGGCATCAACGCCTGCTGTGTGCTCCAAGGATGACCAGGGCTAAGCCGGCACACGATGGGGGGGCCTTTCTGCAGCGTCAAGTCCACCCCTGCCGGCCTCGATGCTCCTTCGATGGACCACCGCCCTGTGCGGTGCCCCCCCCCCCCCCAGGGGGTACCTGTGCAAGCAACTGCTCCCTTCCGCCCACACACCCACCCACTCACCCACTGCCTCACCCACCCACCCACTCACCCTCTCACTTCCTCACTCACTCACTCTTCCTCCTCCTCCTCCTCCCTCCCTCCCTCCCTCACCCTCCCTCCTCCCCGATACCCAATGCAATGGCCCATCGGGAAAGGCCGCATGGCACCGCCCCACACCCACCGGCAGACACCCGGGGGACCATGCCCCACCCCTTCTGCAGGACCAGTCCTTCACCCATGAAATGAAGGGACTGCCCACATACGGACCCCCCGCTCTTGTGTGGGTGTCCATGCACCAGCGCTGTTGTCCAAAGGCATTGTTGTTGGGGGGGGGGGGGGGGGGGGAAGGGGGGGATACCGTTCAAGTCGGGGGTCCTCCCGTCTTTCAGCCCCCCACCCCCACGGGATGGGGCAGGCACGTGCATGTGGATGGATGAGAGGAACAGAGGGAGGCCACGTGTTGGGGGTGTGCCAGTGCACTTCAATGCACTGGGCTGGGGTTGGGGAGGCATGCCTTCCGCCGGTGTGTGGGTCTGTGGGGGGGTACGGGATTGGGGGGACGGACGGCGTGCGGCGCTGCGTAGAGGGGGGGCCCCCCCCAGAGGCCGGCCTCCCCCCCCCTTCGATGTGGAGTGCCGCCGCCGCCCATCCGTTCCCGAGGTCCCCCGCGGGCGCTGGCACTGGCAGGGGACGTGCCCCACGGCGGAGCGGCATGGGGGTCAGGGAAGGGGACGAGGGCCGGACGGGGGCTGCCTCGACGGACCCGCAGTTGTGTGGCACCGACGGACATCGTAGCGTCTGTTCCCCCATCGCACGGCAGGTCCGCCCTCCCGCCCTCACGCGCCCCCCACACGCCCCCCGCCCCCCACACCCCGGCCCCTTGGCCCACAGGCGCAGGAACTGGAGAAGCAGCAGCGCCGGAAGGCCCTGCGGGAGTTGATCGCGGAGGGGGAGAAGGCGATGCCCAGCCAACCGGCCCAGGCCGGGGGCGGTACTGGGGCCACCACAGGTCCTGCCCGTGTGCGTGTGGGGGGGGGGGGAGGAGGGGGGGTCCATGGCCCCTCCCGCGGCGGTCGTGCGGGCGTTTGGCGGGCGCTGGGGACGTCGCCGGTGCTCTCCTGAAGTGCCCGGCTCCAAATGGAACAGCCGCTGGGGCGGAGGGGGGGCGCTTGTGGGGCATGGGAGGAGGGCGGTGGGGGCGCGGGGGGGGGGGGGGGGTGGCCCTCGGCTGCGGCGAGGGATGAGACGCCCACTGCCCATGTGCCGCTGGGGCCCATCGGAATGACTGGCCGCAGCACAAGGGAACGGGGGGTGATGGGCCTGTGCTGGTGGCGGGGCGGTGGGGGTGCGGGTGACGGAAGGGGCACTGCGGACGGGCTGGGGCTGGGGCCATGGTACAGGGAAGCCCCCGTCAAGACCAGAGGCGTGATATATGTGTGTATGAAGCTGATTGGCACGTGTGTGGGTGGGGGTGGGGGTGGGGCTTGGGTGGGGGGGTGTTTGGCTCAGGGACACCCCCCCCCCTCTTCAAAGGCGAGAGGCCAATAGGCGCCGCCACAGGCTAACAGAGCCAACCACCAAGGCCTTGTGCCAACCCCCCCCCCCCCCTCTTCTATGCATCGAGGGGGGGGGGGGTTCCGTTGCATGTGGCTGGGTCAAGATGAAGTGATGATGTATTCCCTTTTGGGGGGGGTGTCCCCCCCCCCTGTCACATGCATCCAGGACCTCGTTGTTGAAAGATGGTTTTTTGTGGGGCTACGATTTCCATTGGGGCCATTGTGGCCAAAGCGGGAGCCAGAGTTTTGCTTAACAACTCAGCGTGTCCTGCGGGGGGGGGGGGCGGCCTCAGGAAGATTGAGGGGGCGCATGGCTCTCTGTGGCTTCTCCCGCTGTACACCGCCACAGTCTTGCCCAACGTGGGGGGGGGGTTTGGGGGGGGGGGGGGAGCCGGTCCCGCAGCCCCATCACCGCCGGGGGCACTGCCACTGGCTTTGGGGGGACGTGAGTGTGAACGTCAAAAGGGGCTGCCCCCGATGGACCCGCGCCGTTGGTCAAATGGAGACCCGCGTGTGTCAAGACGTTCGGGCCACACGATGCCCCCGGTCCTGCGGGGCATGACCGCCATGCCCCAGGCCCAGGCCCAAGGGGGGGAGGCGAGGCTGTGGTGTGGCCACCCCCCTCTGCCCCCCCTACGCCCGCCCCTCTGCTCTTGTCACAGGCCGTGGGCGAGCGCAGCCCGGGGGCAAGAAAGGGCCCCCCGGGCCGGTCCACGCCCGAAGCGCGTTCGGGACGGCGACCACGAAGATGACGGGCATGAGCCGCCTGGCCAACGCCTCCAAACAAGGTCCTGCTGCACGCCCCATGAGGGGGGAGGGGGGCAGGGGCGCATTGGGAGGGAAGGGGCCTCGGCAGCCTCAAGAGCGGTTAGGCAGGCGGTTGGGGGAGGTTGCCGAAGCGGTTGTGGGCGGTTACTGTCGGTTACAGACGCCAAACCGGCATTTGGCGTCAGGGGGACAGTGGCTGGGCATGGGCTGGGCGCCCCCTGGAGGGGGGGGGGGGTGCCTCCGCCCCTTCCAACGCATCGCTTGGGGGGGGGGTGGTGCCCCAGCACCGCCCTGGCCCTCACCCCCCGGACCATCGTGTACCAAGGCCATGTTTGGAGTCCCCCCCCCTTAACGGAAGTGGGCCTGTCCTGGGCCTCGCGCGGGCGGTCGTGTTGGGGGGGGGGGGGGGGGGCAGTCGGCCGCGGGCTCCGCGTCGGAGGCGATGATTGAGGCCATGGCCCGCGGCGATGGTGACCCCACGGAACGCCAAGCGGCCGTCGGCGAAGGAGGTCCACTTGGCGGGGGATGGCACAGAGCCGCCCACAACGCACCCGAACGTGCGACGGTACTCGGCGGCGGGGGGGGGGGGGGGCTGGGGCACGACGCTCACGGCGCCGTCCGGCAGCCGGAGTACGGGCCGGTCCGGCGGGAGAAGGCGGGGGAATGCAGGCGAAGGGGGAGGACAGGGAGCGGGGGGGGGGGGGGGGGGCGAGGGGGAACGGACCACAATACGAGGGACCACCCGACCACAAGCCTCCGCACCGCATCGCACCGGACGGTCTTCACCCCCGCCCCCCCCCCGCGAGACATGGACATCGATGAGGCATGGCACTGGCAGTGAAGTCCATGTTCACAACCCCCCCGCCCCCGACAGAGTCACAGTGTTGCCCATACCCCCGTGGCAGGGCATGCACCGCCCCCCTTTGTCTGCCGGGGGGGGGGGCGGGGGGGTGTGTGGACCACATCCCGTGCGGACCCCTGCGCTGTTGAGGCGCCAGCCCCCACCCCCCCCCCAAACATCATCACCCACCGCCCCTAAGGCCCCCCCCAATGAGCGTCGGGGGTCGTTCCGCTGGCGTTGGGGCGCTGCCGCGGACTGCGGTGCGTCGTCCGCTGCAGACGATGACTGCGGCTTTGGCATTGGGGGGCCCAAACACCTCCGCAGAGGACCTCCAGGGCCTCTCTGCCACACGTGCCCTCTACCGAACGGGAGGCCACAGCCCAAGGCCAAGGGGACGGGCTGCGCCGCCGGTGCCCCGGACACTGTGGCAGTGTGCCTTGGCATGTCCCGTGGGGCATTGCAATTTGATGGGGTGGGCCCTTGTGAATCCCCCCCCCAATGCCATGTGCAGGGGCCCTGTTGGGGGGGGGGGGGTATCACGGGGCGGTGCTGGGGGATCCGGGACGCATGAGGGCCCCTGCACACACCCGGTGGTCCCCCCCGTTGTGATGTGGTGCCCCCCCCCCCCAAGTGATGTATTAGAACGGCTGTGCACCGCAGGAGGAGGGGGGGGTCCCCCCCCCCCCCCTCCTCGAGCAGGGGAGAGCCTTCCCCCGCGTAGCAACTCAACCAGAAAAGGGACGCACCACGTCGTCAAGCGCCCGGACCAAGCCGGGAGAAGGGGGCCAGCAAGGGGCCCTACGCACCTCCACCCAACACGGGACACCACCGTCAACCCAACAACAACTCGCTCCTATGTTGAGGTGGTCCGGGGAGTCGCGCAACGAAGTGGGCGGCCAGCGACGGTAAGAGGCCCACCCCACGTCACCCGCTACATCCTACTCCCCCGTGCACCCACGCATCCCCCACAACCCCCGTCCGCGCAGCAAAGGCATGAAGGAGAGGGTAGGGGGTTTGTGTTGCGCTCGCCAAAGGATGGACTGAGCGCGGGAACTTGGAGGAGAAAGGTTGTTATGTGCCCCCGTCGGGGAAACGACCCCGCAAGTGGCCATCCCAGGGCCCACCAGCCGCCGTTGGGGAGAGGTACCTCACCGCCGGCTTGGGATGGCCGCTTGGACGCACCTGGCCAACGGCGAAGGCATTTGCCTTCCTCTGCGGGGACTCGACGCAGAGAAGTGAAACAGGGTAAGTCCGGGGGCTCCGTTGGCACAACCGACCAAGGGAAAGGGAAGGGAAGGAGTGTGGTGAGGCCGATGGGCACGGTGGCCTACAGAGGGAAAGGCCAAGGGAAGGGAAAGGGGAGGGGAGAGGGAAGGTTAGGGCAAGGAGGAAGAGGAAGGTCAAAGGGTGGTGAGAAGCTGATGGGCACCACCGCCTATGGAGGGAAAGGGTCCAAGGGAAGGGCAGCGAATGGCGATCGGCCAGTAGGCGCCGCCAGCTGCAGACGAGATCATCACACCATGGCGTCATGCCAAAACCCCCCTCCTCCCCTTCCAATGTTTGAGGCTGACAGCCAAACTTTTGCTTCAGCGCCTTCGATGCCAAGGGGATTTGAGCCTCAAAAAGTTTGGCCCCCCTTCGGCCGGGGACCACAGGGGGACCCCCTGGGAGGAGGGGGGGTCCCAGCCAAACCCCCTTCAGACCCCCCCCCCCCAGTTCATGGCAGGGGCCGCGCATTGGACGCCCCAGTGAAGGGGGGGGGG
>OZ038391.1:23758958-23766458 GCA_964036045.1 Eutreptiella sp. 'Long Island Sound 2002'
CAGTCCAGATGGCAGAAGCCTAACGGAGGTGGGGCTGGAGGTGCGTGTGGGACGGTCCAGTAAGTTATAGTGTGGACTAAGTTGGGCAAACATGTGGACGTGCCATGGGATGGGGTGCAGACGACATAAGGAGCAGTCTGCAGGAGACCAGGGCGCGGAAACTAGAGTGGGCCAGGCTGAGGTGGGCGCTGCACCTGTGCACGGTGCATTTGCTTTGCAGGCTCACGAAGCCGGGGCCATTTCGAACGTTCGGGGTGGAAAGACTGTTACTGGGTACTGTGCGCGTTTGGTGGTTCTACGGTGTGCAGGATGTCCTGGTCTTCCAGACGTCGACCTCATGCACATCGCCGCGGAGCTGGAGGGTGCTTGTAGCGACCCCCTCGGGAGCGCTCTGGCCTTTGTGGCTGTTGAGCGTGGGGGGAAATAGCAGGCAACGCTGGGTGCGTTCCCCTACACCCAGTGTGCTGAATTTGTTTGGCAGCTTGTGAGCTGCATTTCTCAAACGGCAATGGAGTGGAGTGGCATTAACTGAGTGCTTAGGATTTGCTGCTTAGGGCATGTGGTTCCTGCAGGCGAATTTCTTAGTCTGCTTTGAGCATGCTTTGTTTGACAGCCTGTGTGTTGAATTTGTTTGACAGCCTGTAGCATTAACTGTATTCTTTGGATCTGCTGCACGGGGTGTGTGTGTGAGTGTCCCTGCAGCCATATTTGTTGGATTGCTCTGAGCATGATTCATTTGACAGCCAGTGAGCTGAATGTGTTTGACAGCCCGTGAGCTGCATTTCGCAAACGCAATCAAGGTGGAGGGGCAATGACTGAGTTACTAGGATATACTGCACAGGGTGTGTGTGTCCCTGCAGCCAAATTTTTCAGACTGATTTGAGCTTGATTTATTTGACAACTGTTGCACTGAATTTGTATGGCAGCCTTTGAGCTGCATTTCTCAAACAGCCTATGTGCTGGTTTCTATATACAAGACATGTACGCCCCTGAGACTCAAGACTCAGAAGCATTGTTCACAGGACACCACTGGGAAATCCAAGGGGAACACCTATTGGCATACTTGGTGCTGGTCTTGATGCCACCTGGCTCTGAGGGTGAGCGGAAATCCAAGGGGAACACCTATTGGCATCCTTGGTGCTGGTCTTGACGCCATTTTGCGAACGCCATCGGGGCGGAGTAGCATTAACTGTATTATTTGGATTTGCTGCACATGGGTGTGTGTGTCCCTGCAGCCAAATTTGTTAGTCGGCTTTGCGCATGATTTGTTTGACAGCCGGTGTGCTGAATTTATATGACAGCCTGTGAGCTGCATTCGCAAGCGCAATCGGGGAGGAATGGCATTAACTGTGTGATTGGGATTTGCTGCACAGGGTGTGTGTGTCCCTGCGGCCGCCTTTATTTGAATGCTTTGAGCATGATTTGTTTGACACCCAGTGTGCTGCATTTGTTTGGCAGCTTGTGAGCTGCATTTCTCAAACGGCAATGGAGTGGAGTGGCATTAACTGAGGGCTTAGGACTTGCTGCGTAGGGCATGTGGTTCCTGCAGGCGAATTTCTTAGTCTGCCTTGAGCATGCTTTATTTGACAGCCTGTGTGCTGAGTTTGTTTGACAGCCTGCATGTGAGCTGCATTTAGCAAACGCAATCAGGGTGGAGTGGCATTGGATTTGCTGCACAGGGTGTGTGTTGTGTCCCGGCAGCCATATTTGTTAGATCGCTCTGAACTTGATTTATTTGATAGCCAGTGAGCAGAATGTGTATGGCTTCTTGTGAGCTGCATTTCGCTCACGAATTTATTAGACTGGTTTCAGCATGATATGCTTGACAGTCAGCGTGCTGAATTGTGAGCTGCATTTTGCGAATGCCATCGGGGCGGAGTAGCATTAACTGTATTATTTGGATCTGCTGCACGGGGTGTGTGTGTGAGTGTCCCTGCAGCCATATTTGTTGGATTGCTCTGAGCATGATTCATTTGACAGCCAGTGAGCTGAATGTGTTTGACAGCCCGTGAGCTGCATTTCGCAAACGCAATCAAGGTGGAGGGGCAATGACTGTGTTACTAGGATATACTGCGCAGGGTGTGTGTGTCCCTGCAGCCTAATTTGTAGACTGCTTTGAGCTTGATTTATTTGACAGCCGTTGCACTGAATTTGTATGGCAGCCTTTGAGCTGCATTTCTCAAACAGCCTGTGTGTTGGTTTCGTCTGTCTGAATTAGTTGTACAAGACATGTACGTCCCTGAGACTCAAGACTCAGAAGCATTGTTAACAGGACACCACTTGCAAATCCAAGGGGAACACCTATTGGCATACTTGGTGCTGGTCTTGATGCCACCTGGCTCTAAGGGTGAGCGGAAATCCAAGGGGAACACCTATTGGCATCCTTGGTGCTGGTCTTGACGCCATTTTGCGAACGCCATCGGGGCGGAGTAGCATTAACAGTATTATTTTGATTTGCTGCACATGGGTGTGTGTGTCCCTGCAGCCAAATTTGTTAGTCGGCTTTGCGCATGATTTGTTTGACAGCCGGTGTGCTGAATTTATATGACAGCCTGTGACCTGCATTCGCAAGCGCAATCGGGGAGGAATGGCATTAACTGTGTGATTGGGATTTGCTGCACAGGGTGTGTGTGTCCCTGCGGCCGCCTTTATTTGAATGCTTTGAGCATGATTTGTTTGACACCCAGTGTGCTGCATTTGTTTGGCAGCTTGTGAGCTGCATTTCTCAAACGGCAATGGAGTGGAGTGGCATTAACTGAGGGCTTAGGACTTGCTGCGTAGGGCATGTGGTTCCTGCAGGCGAATTTCTTAGTCTGCCTTGAGCATGCTTTATTTGACAGCCTGTGTGCTGAGTTTGTTTGACAGCCTGCATGTGAGCTGCATTTAGCAAACGCAATCAGGGTGGAGTGGCATTGGATTTGCTGCACAGGGTGTGTGTTGTGTCCCGGCAGCCATATTTGTTAGATCGCTCTGAACTTGATTTATTTGATAGCCAGTGAGCAGAATGTGTATGGCTTCTTGTGAGCTGCATTTCGCTCACGAATTTATTAGACTGGTTTGAGCATGATATGCTTGACAGTCAGCGTGCTGAATTGTGAGCTGCATTTTGCGAATGCCATCGGGGCGGAGTAGCATTAACTGTATTATTTGGATCTGCTGCACGGGGTGTGTGTGTGAGTGTCCCTGCAGCCATATTTGTTGGATTGCTCTGAGCATGATTCATTTGACAGCCAGTGAGCTGAATGTGTTTGACAGCCCGTGAGCTGCATTTCGCAAACGCAATCAAGGTGGAGGGGCAATGACTGTGTTACTAGGATATACTGCGCAGGGTGTGTGTGTCCCTGCAGCCTAATTTGTAGACTGCTTTGAGCTTGATTTATTTGACAGCCGTTGCACTGAATTTGTATGGCAGCCTTTGAGCTGCATTTCTCAAACAGCCTGTGTGTTGGTTTCGTCTGTCTGAATTAGTTGTACAAGACATGTACGTCCCTGAGACTCAAGACTCAGAAGCATTGTTAACAGGACACCACTTGCAAATCTAAGGGGAACACCTATTGGCATCCTTGGTGCTGGTCTTGACGCCACCTGGCTCTGAGGGTGAGCGGAAATCCAAGGGGAACACCTATTGGCATCCTTGGTGCTGGTCTTGACGCCATTTTGCGAACGCCATCGGGGCGGAGTAGCATTAACTGTATTATTTGGATTTGCTGCACATGGGTGTGTGTGTCCCTGCAGCCAAATTTGTTAGTCGGCTTTGCGCATGATTTGTTTGACAGCCGGTGTGCTGAATTTATATGACAGCCTGTGAGCTGCATTCGCAAGCGCAATTGGGGAGGAATGGCATTAACTGTGTGATTGGGATTTGCTGCACAGGGTGTGTGTGTCCCTGCGGCCGCCTTTATTTGAATGCTTTGAGCATGATTTGTTTGACACCCAGTGTGCTGCATTTGTTTGGCAGCTTGTGAGCTGCATTTCTCAAACGGCAATGGAGTGGAGTGGCATTAACTGAGGGCTTAGGACTTGCTGCGTAGGGCATGTGGTTCCTGCAGGCGAATTTCTTAGTCTGCCTTGAGCATGCTTTATTTGACAGCCTGTGTGCTGAGTTTGTTTGACAGCCTGCATGTGAGCTGCATTTAGCAAACGCAATCAGGGTGGAGTGGCATTGGATTTGCTGCACAGGGTGTGTGTTGTGTCCCGGCAGCCATATTTGTTAGATCGCTCTGAACTTGATTTATTTGATAGCCAGTGAGCAGAATGTGTATGGCTTCTTGTGAGCTGCATTTCGCTCACGAATTTATTAGACTGGTTTGAGCATGATATGCTTGACAGTCAGCGTGCTGAATTGTGAGCTGCATTTTGCGAATGCCATCGGGGCGGAGTAGCATTAACTGTATTATTTGGATCTGCTGCACGGGGTGTGTGTGTGAGTGTCCCTGCAGCCATATTTGTTGGATTGCTCTGAGCATGATTCATTTGACAGCCAGTGAGCTGAATGTGTTTGACAGCCCGTGAGCTGCATTTCGCAAACGCAATCAAGGTGGAGGGGCAATGACTGTGTTACTAGGATATACTGCGCAGGGTGTGTGTGTCCCTGCAGCCTAATTTGTAGACTGCTTTGAGCTTGATTTATTTGACAGCCGTTGCACTGAATTTGTATGGCAGCCTTTGAGCTGCATTTCTCAAACAGCCTGTGTGTTGGTTTCGTCTGTCTGAATTAGTTGTACAAGACATGTACGTCCCTGAGACTCAAGACTCAGAAGCATTGTTAACAGGACACCACTTGCAAATCTAAGGGGAACACCTATTGGCATCCTTGGTGCTGGTCTTGACGCCACCTGGCTCTGAGGGTGAGCGGAAATCCAAGGGGAACACCTATTGGCATCCTTGGTGCTGGTCTTGACGCCACCTGGCTCTAAGGGTGAGCGGAAATCCAAGGGGAACACCTATTGGCATCCTTGGTGCTGGTCTTGAAGCCACCTGGCTCCAAGGGTGGGCGGAAATCCAAGGGGAACACCTATTGGCATCCTTGGTGCTGGTCTTGACGCCACCTGGCTCTAAGGGTGGGCGGAAATCCAAGGGGAACACCTATTGTCATCCTTGGTGCTGGTCTTGAAGCCACCTGGCTCCAAGGGTGGGCGGAAATCCAAGGGGAACACCTATTGGCATCCTTGGTGCCGGATATTTGCTTGCTTCGAGCATGATTGTATGTCAAGCAATGTGCAGCGTTGTTTACTAGCATTCACCGTGTGCTGCAGCAGAGTTTATTTTACTGCTTGGAGCATGATTTGGTAGACCGCCGGTGAGCTGCACTTCTCAAACAGCATTGGGGCGGGGTAGCATTCACTGTGTTATTCGCATTTGCTATGTGTGTGTCCCTGCAGACGCATTTACTTGACTGATTTGAGCAAGATTTGTCAGACAGCCAGTGTGCTGAATTTGTTTGACTGCCTGTGAGCCACATTTCTTGAACAGCTTCTGTGCTGGTTTAGTTTGTCTAGATTTGTTGTACAAGGCAGCAATATGGCAGCTATGTTTGCTGGACAGTGTTGCTGGTCATGATGCCACCTGGCTCTAAGGGTGAGCGGCAATCCAAGGGGAACACCTATAGTGCTGGTCTTGACGCCACCTGGCTCTAAGGGTGAGCAGAAACGGTTTGACAGCCCACAAGCCGCACTTCTCCAACAGCATTGGGACGCAGTAGCTTTCACTGTATTTGCTGCACGGTGCGTGTGTGTCCCTTCAGCCAAATGTATTTGACTACTTTGAGCATGATTTGTCAGACAGCTCGTGTGCTACATTTGTGCTGGGTTGTTTGTATGCCAAGCAGTGAGCTGAATTTGTTTGACGGCATTCACTGAATTCCTTGGATTCGCTGCAAGGGGCTTGTGTGTCCCAGCAGCTGAATTTATCAGACTACATTGAGCATGATTTGGTTGACAGCCAGGATGCTGGATTAGTTTGACTGTCTGCCTGCCAAATGTGTTTGGAAGACAGTGGGCAACATTCATAACACAGCCTAAGTGCTGGTTTTGTTTGTCAGATTTGAACAGGGCTGTGACCTGAACGGTCTGTGTGTATTGTTAATTGTTCTATTTTCTCTTATTTGGTTTTGCAGGCTCCTGTGCATCAGCCAGGCGCCAATGGGAGTCAATGGGTGTGCATATTGATATGGAAAAGGAAGCTGGTGCATTGGGGCTGTCTTCCACATGCCAGGTGAGGAATGTGAGAGTTGTACTATGAGTTGCCAGAAGCACTTTGCAGACGCCTTCGGGGTGGAGTACCATTAACTGTATTATTTGAATTGGCAGCGCAGGGCGTGTATGTCCCTTCACCCGAATTCATTGGACTGCTTTGAGCGTGATTTATTTGACATCCAGTGTGCTGAATTTGTATGACAGCTTTAGAGCCGCATTACTCAAGCCACCGGTGTGCTGGTCTAGTCTATCTGAATTTGCTGTCCTAGACATGTGTGTCCCTGAGCCTTGGCGGCGTTCATTTAACAACCGGTGTGCTCAATTGGCTTTACTGTGGCAGCCCATTGACAGCCCATGAGCTTGATTTGGCAGACGCCTTCGGGGTGGAGCAACATTAACTGTATTTTGGATTAGCGTATGTCCCTTCAGCTGACTTCATTGGAGTGCTTTGTGCATGATCTTTTGACAGCCAGTGTGCAGAGTTTGTATGGCAGCTTAGAGCCGCGTTACCCAAGCAGCCGTTGTGCTTGTTTAGTCTGTCTGAATTGGCTGTCCAAGGCATGTGTGTCCCTGGACCTTAGCTGCATTTATTTGGCAGCATGTGAGCTGCATAGCGCAAACAACATTGGAGTGGGGTACCATTAGCTGTATGTTGGATTAGCGGCACAGGGCGTGTATGTCCCTTCAGCCGAATTCTTGGGACTGCCTTGAGCATGATTTATTTGACAGCCAGTGTGCAGAATTTGTTTGACGGCCTGTGAGCTGCACTTCTCAAACGCCATCGGGGTTGGCTGGTATTCAGGTAATTGTTGGGTGGGTTGCACAGGGCGTGTGTGTCCGTGCAGTCAAAATTTTGACGGCTTTGAGCTTGATTAGTTTGACAGCCAGCGTGCTGAGCTAGACAGCCAGTGAGCTAAATTTGTTTGACAGCCAGTGTACTGCGTTTGTTTGGTAGCATTCACTGTATTATTAGGATTTGCAGCTTGGAGAGTGTGTGTCTTGCAGCCAAATTTATTTTACCGCTTGGAGCACGATTTGTTTGACAGCCAGAGAGGAACGGTGCAGTGAACAGTCCAGCGATGTGTAGTGGATTTATGGGATGGCCCATTTACTAGGTTTTGTTTGGCTACCCATGTGCCCGGTTTACTCGTCAGCCAGTATACTGGATTTATTTTGATGGTGTAGGATTTATCGACACCCAATGTGCTAGATATTTTGGTCAACATGTGTGCTGGATTTATTTCTCAGCATGTGTGCAGGACTTCGATAGCTTATATGCAGGATTGCATTGGCTGCTCGGGTGCAG
>OZ038391.1:23769331-23864252 GCA_964036045.1 Eutreptiella sp. 'Long Island Sound 2002'
CTATTTGGGTATTGGTCGCAGGGGGGGGGGGGGGGGTATTGCAAGGGATTGGTACACAACCTGCTTATGCAGTTTTTCACTCCGGATAGCTGAAAAATCGAACTTTTCGAAACTTACTTTTTGATATTGTGATCACCAAAAATGATCATCCAAAGTATGTAAAGCATGTTTTAGGCCGCATTTACATGTTTTTCTCCCTATTTAGGTATTGGGCGGGGGGGGGGGGGGGGTGGTCAAACGGGATTGGTACACAACCTGCTTATGCAATTTTTCACCCTGGGCAGCTCAAAAATCGAAGTTTCTGAAACTTATATTTTTGATATTGTGATCACCTAAAATGACCATCCAAGCTATGTAAAGCATATTTAGCTTGTATCTATATAGTTTTTACCCTATTTGGGGTGTGTGTTGCTTGGGGTAGATTCTCTGCGAGGTGGACTTGCCGAAGGCAATAGAATTCCGAAACTAATTTTTTTGATACTTTGACCATCCAAAATGATCAAATATCCTATGTAAAGCATGTTTGGACCCTCTTCATGTGTTTTTCACCCTATTTGGGTGTGGGGGGGGGGGTGCTCTTAAGGGGGCTAGGGCACACAACCTGCTTATGCAGTTTTCCGGCCTCGGCAGCTCAAAAATGGAAATTCCCGAAGCTGATTTCTTTGATACTTTGACCATCCAAAATGATCAAATATCCTATGTAAAGCATGTTTTAGCCCCTCTTTATGTGTTTTTTACCCTATTTGGGTGTTTGGGGGGGGGTCCCAAGGGGTCTAGGGCACAACCTGCTTATGCAGTTTTCCCGCCTCAGCAACTCAAAAACGGAAATTTTCCGAAAGTGATTTTTTTTGATACTTTGACCATCCAAAATGATCAAATATCCTATGTAAAGCATGTTTTAGCCCCCCTTTATGTTTTTTTCACACAATTTGGGTGGGGGGGGGGGTGGCTCCCAAGGGGTCTAGGGCGCAACCTGCTTATGCAGTTTTCCCGCCTCAGCAGCTCAAGAATGGTTGTCCCTCTCCCCTCTTCGAGGTGCCTTGCCGAAGGCAATAGAATTTTTTTTGGCTCCTAAGGACACTCCTGCCTTCCAAATGCCATTGCCCATGGCATACTGCACAAACGAGGGGAGGTAAGTGTCACACTCTCTCGCCTACTCAAAGTATTTGGCTTGGGCTGAGCAATGCAGACCGTTTCTTCCTGAAAGATCAAACCAGTGCATGCACCAGAAGTATTGACAGGCACACTTACGCAGCCATTATGGCAATCCGCCCCCACAAATCGCATGGCACCAAGCAGCCCCCCCCCCCCCCTCCATGCACCCAATGTATTTAGCTCACCTTAATTAGTTCTCATCCCCCCCCCCCCCCCCTCACTGAATGTACCGTGAGCACCTCCAAACTCCCTGGTCTTGGGACAGACTTTGTATGGAGCAAGCCGGCACTGGCATGGGAGGGATGCCAAGGGGCAGCAGCAGCATGTGTGGGGCGGGAAGTAGTAATCCCACTCTCACCTGGTACAAGTAGTTGCCCCCGGCTGTTGTTAGGGGTGGTCGCCTCTTGCAGTTGTTTGAGCCCACCCTCTGAACCCCCAACCCAATGGGTGGGCACCCAAGCCCCCCTTATCCACGAGTGGAGGGTTCCCTCCTCAAAAGGCGAACACGGTTGTACACCCAGAAGCACCAACCAGCACATACTCTTTGGGCCTTTATGGCACCCTCCAATGTGGCTGGGCATCCATGGGGGCAGTTGGTGGGGTGAACTGGTGGTTGCCTAACACTGGTATGCACCACGATCCGGCAGTTGTTGTGAGGTTGCACTGCAGACGCCGCTGCATTCCATGCGTCCACTCCTGAGCTGTCTCCACGTTCTGCTCAGGTTTCTGAGGAACAGCAGGAGAGCTTGGACAAGCTGCGAGTGATGGGTTTCTTGGACGACGACGAAAATCTCACGTGCCTCAGGGAATCCAATTGGTCGTTGACGGCAGCCATTGAAAAGTTGGTGTCCTGAGATTTTGCTGCCGACATCTGTTAACCGGCCTGCTGTCTACGTTGTGGGGCACTGGCCAGACCGGTGTTTGTGGCATGATCTTGGGCTGGCCAATATGCTCCATCTCTGTCTACGAGGCACAAATCTGAATCCACCATAGCAATGGTCATACAGGCATGATACAGTTTGTCAATCACCATCAATCAATCAATTCACCAATCAAGATTGCCAATGCATTGCAACAGTTTCATGCAGGGAGAAGAGGCGTTTTGCACGTTGTACCATAAGAATGTTAGTGATCCAAACGCTCTTCTGGATTCTCGTCTCCAGTGTTCCCAAGTGGTTGCCATGCACTCTGGTGCTGTGGGGGTTGAATGGCAACCACGGTACAGCCATTGTGGCAGAGGAATGTGGGAGTGTGCACCTGCTTTGGGACATGGGACATTTGCATTTCATTTGAGAGTGTCTTTGTTTTCCTGCGCTGTTTGGGGTTGCAACGCCTGCTGTGTCCAAGGTCCATGTTCTTTGTCAATGCGTTCAAGAGTTCCACAAGGCTGACTGGGAAGCATCACATGCAGAAACCTGCAGACAACCCACACAGAAGGGCCCTGCTGCATGGGGCCCCATACAAACCACCTCCTCCCCCCTGAAAGAAATACACGACGTCCCTCGAGTTTTGGAGCATGCAACCGGTACACTGACCCGCTTGCAGACCAATGAACCTGCTTTATTTCATGCAGAAGAGCACCAAACAAGGGGACAGGAAAGAGGCATTCATTGCTTTTTGGGTTCAGAGGTCAGGCAGCAGGTGCTGCTGTGGTGCGCCGCTTCCCCCCATCATGTCCATGACACCAGCTACCGCATCCACTACTTGATGTGGTGTTCTGTGGGATAAAGGGGGACCCAGGGGTAATGAGAGAAGGCTCAGGCACCGGTGTTCAGTGCCGTGCCTTCGCCTTCCCTCCGTCCCCTGTCCTGTGTCGGGGGCCTCTGACCAAGGAATGGGATTCGCGTTGTGGATAACTTCCCTATCTCATGCGATGACTTGAAAGGTGGAGCCTGGTAAGACGCTGCACCCCTAATACAACAGCAACATCCCCCACAGCCGACAACTGCTGCAGGACGGCTCCACCCTGCAGCTCAAATCCCCAGCCTGGGGGTCCTAAATGAGAAATGAGGAGTGGGTTTCATGCATCGAGTATTGATTTAGGCTACGCAGCCCAGATGGTGTGCATTGTCAGGAAGTAACAAGCACGGAGCCAAGCGTTTTCTTTGTCCAGGGTGTCATTCCTGTTTTTCTCCCAACAATGAAGTGGGCAGGGATCTGAGCCGCCGAAAGGGGGTTTTCAAACCCCCTGTTCCGTAGGCCAGTGGGGAATGGATCTTAGAGCGCCGTTGAGGAGATGGTATGACAAGCATCATGCAAGGGTAGGGCATGGCAGGTCTCAGCCCTTGCCAGCACGCGGTGCATACCATGCATGGTGGGCTTCCTCAGTTCTTTCGAGTGCTGAGCAGTGATTGTTCATGGAGAAGCCAAAGTGCAGGCTCAATGTGCATGCACAAGTGTAGCAATTCTGAACAACCAGAAATGCAAATCAACCGCTGTACCCCATGGACGGAATGTGAAAGATCCTGAACTGCCTGGGAATGCTGCACACTGCTGATGAGGAATCGGAATCCCCTGGCCCTGTCAGTGGTAGTGAGCACCCTCCAAATTTCACATTCTTGGGAATGAATGTGAGGCAATGCCAGCGTGAGCATGGGAGGGATACCAAGGGGCAGCTGCCTTTGTGAGCAGAGGGACCTGTGCATCTGACATTCAATCCACACATTGCAGCAAAGCACACATGCAAATGCGGTGGTTCTATCCACCCCATTCAGTCCAGCCTGACCAGAATTCGATGCAACTGTCTCAATCGAAAAGAGGTTTGAGATGAGATTCAAGGTTTTGGGCTCCTCAGGTACCATTGGAGGAAAACTTTAGATTTGGAAACAACTGAAATCAACAAATTTGGAATACTTCTTTCAATTTTAAAGATGCTGTACGCCAAGATGCCCACAAGGGACAGGGGCAAGAGGGTCCCTTCAAGTGGTCCTGCAATACTCCGACAGTACACTAATTGGCAAGTTTTTTTGAGACGCCATGTGGGCTTTTGGTGTGTGTCCATGTGCAGATGTGTGGAAGGTTCTGCCCTGCTGTTCCACATGGCAGTGGTTCATGCTGCTTTCAGTCAAGTCAACGGCTCAGACAAGAGCACATCCGGCGAACCCTGAGTGCACGAGGGATGGGGCGCCTTGTTCCTTTCAACATTCCGATGTCACTGCGGCTTGTAACTCTGTGCAACCCTCAAGTGATGCGCAACCAACCCTCTCATTATATTTCTGGGCTCTCCCACGTCTGCCACAGGCTCTGCGCCCACGAAAAGAGGCTGCACGCAAAGATTGGCGGGTCTCAAATCTTGTTGGAGCCCCTGCTCTGACCAGGGAACGGGCACAGTCTCTTGCAATGGGTGTGGCAACGGTGGACATTGCGTGTTGGGGCCCAAAATGCCCCTCACCCCCCGCGCTTTTTCCAACACCTGTTGAGTTCACAGAATTGTGCTTTCGTGGCTGTGGGACAAGGTATGTTGGCCGTGGGATAACAATGTGGGCATGTGGGACGCATTTTGATGCATGAGGAAAATGGAGGCATGAAGGAAGGCCAACAATGAACAACGTGTGGATGTTACATGGGGAGAGGCAGCCAGAGGGTTGTGTGTTTTGGCACATGTTTTCAGGAGCACCATCATGGACGCCAAGGCAGTTTCGAAACATTTCCAGGGACCAGAGTGCAAGCCTAAGCTGGCGCCCATTACCAAGGGACCGGCAGCACCCAAGCTTGGCCCGGAAGGGTATTTGGTCCCACAACCCTGACGGAGTATGCGAGAAATCCTTTCCCTGGGCTGCACCAGTGTCCACAGTCTTGTCCAACGACGACCCTCTGGTGAAACGGCGCTTTTTGGCTGAAAGCACTATCCAATAACTCCAGAGTGTTTGTGCATGTGGGAAGCTTGCACCTAGCAGCGGTTTTTTTTTTGGAGGGGGGCAATAGTCCACAGCTACAAACAGTTTTTGTGGTATTTGTGGTAACATGTCATGTCATCGTTTCGTTGGTGGGGTTGTGTTTTGCTTTCGGCCTCTTCTGGTTGCTGGGACTGCAAGTGTCAATATGGAAGGGGATATCAGGGCACCAAGCCACAGTGCAGGGCATGTGAGGAGCCTCACCCCGAGTCTGGAAGTTGGGTCATCCAGAGCTGAGGGCAACAAGCCAAAGCATCATCAGTCTTGAGAGGATGAGTAAGGGTGAATGCCCCGTGCGGGACCGAGTCTGGGAAGTATACCGGGGTTCTTGACCCCAAGTCTACGTACGAGGGAACTGGATGTAGACGGATGGCTGTATTCAGGGAATGATTTGTATGGGCATTTGATAGGCATGGGGCCCTGCCCTGTGATGTTCCAATGCAGTTGTGGCCTGGGCCTGAGGGTCTGGAGAGGGGAGGTGGCGTTCACAGTGGGCCTGGTAGTATTGCCCCAACAACGGGCGGTGTGCCAGCGCCGTGCGCACAGCCCCCCAGGGGGTAGCCTGGTCTGGCCTTGACAGCCATTGTCCCCCCCACCAACGTGCCACACCCCAGGAGAGTGCACAGTGTGGCTGGCAGATACCCCAGGGGAACAGAGCAGGGCCTTACCCTGTCCATTGTCTCTGCGCACGATAGGGGCCCAAGTAAGTGCATTGGAGGGATTCCTGGTCTCTGCCTGTCACATACCGTTGTGCGTCCTCAGGTTTTCTGTGTGCTCCGACGATTTTTTTTGCTGTGAATAGAATGAGCGAGCAGCAGGAGATTCATGTGAAACTCTACTTCTTGAACCTCAAGGGCGCGGTGAAGGAGATTCGTCGCACGGCCCTGCACCTCAAACCAAACTGGGAGCATTGGCCCACCGTCTACCGGATGGTCTCCAATATGTTTTCCCTGGCCGAGGCCACCATGACATACGAAGACCCGGAGAAGGACAAGGTGCACACTGAGCATTGCCCGCTGTCCTCGACAGTCAACAGGCCCCGGATGCCCGGCCAACCCCCCCCCCCCCCCTTGCTCTCCTGCATAGGTCTGCCTTGAGTCTCAACTGGAATGGGAGGAGTGCCTGAGGCTGGGCCCGTATGGGGTGTGTACTCCACTGAGGATCCACGTGAAGAAGCGGTGGTCCCAGACCAAGAACAAGGGGGCGGTGGAGCTGGAACCGACGCACTTCTACCACTCCTGTGGTGCCCCCGTGTCAGGGGATCTGGAACACTTCAAAGGTTTGGCTGCTGGGCTGCCGGGCGATCGGACCTCTGCAGTTGCCGTCTTTGTCTGTTGAACCCCCTCAATTCCCCCTTTTTGTGATTGAACCCCCTGACATCAGAGCAAGCCATGCCCAGAGGGGAGGTCATGTATGGTGTACCCCCCCCCCCGTGGGACCGTGCGGAATGGAGGGTTGAGCAAGCAACCCCAGACCGTGGCAGGGGGCTGTAGGGGTCCTGTCCAGCGAGCCTGAAGGGGGCAGGGCTCCAGCAAAGGGGGCTTGATGGGCTTGTGGCCCCCCAGTGGGCATGGACAGGGCCCCTACGCCCCAAGCCCCCGGATTGGGACCGGACTGGCAGCCAAGAGCAGACAGCGTGTGGGATGGGGACCCCCCTTCACCCACTGGGTAGAGCAGGCCTGCCTTGCAAGTTAGTCTCTTCCTTGTCCCTTGCCCTGAGATGCATTAGGGCAGCCCTGGCAGATGCGTAGGCGGAGGCAATGGTGCCCCCTAAACCCCCCGGGTAGGGGGACCCATGGGACTGCAACACATGTGAGGCACGTACTGGGGACCGATGGCCCCATTGGCCCCATAGTGCAACCTCACGACTGAGGGGACTCTGCAGTCATCTGATGGCCGTGGAGTGTGACCCAGTGACAGTACCCAGACCCACGTGCGCAGCGGGGGCCTCACACACAACCCAGAGCCCCCCCACATATGCCACAGGCGCTGTAGTTATGACACCAACGGGTGACTGATGCGCATATCCACATAGACACACACACCACAACACACGGCTGAAGTAGCACCAGGAGGACAGCACCTTCAGCGCCATGAGGCCTGGCCGAGGGAGGGCCAGCAGTTGCAAGGGTCCTGAGGTGACCGATGATGTGATAGGCCCCTCTTCTGTGTAAAGTGCCATGTAGACTAGACACACTGGTACCGAATGCGAGGCTGACTCATGGGAAGCATGTGGTTCTGCATGTTGTTGCCTCCCGAATGGTCATGTTTGTTGTCCCTCCGCTCGGATTTGCCGTTTCTCTGTCCTGGGTCATACCTGGTACACACATTTTCCACCGTCGCGTGAGTACAGAGGGTCATGCAGAAGGTAACAGCAACCATCCAGAAGGCTCTAAGAACCATCCACAAGCCTGTGAGCACACCTGCCACAATGGTTTTGAGAGGGTTTCATCGGGTAAAATCTCCGGAAACGTCAAAAAGGTGTTTCGGCAACACCCCCAAAAGATGGGGTTGGTTGCATCATCTTTTACAAGTGCTGATTCATGTGTCTGACTGACGTGATCTCCGCCCTCTTCGTTCGCTGCTGCTGCTGCTGCTTTCCCACGTTCTTTGCTGCAGCACTAGTGCCCTCCATTGTCAAGCGATACCTGTCACTTGAGGACCCCCGGTCACTGCCAGATTGGCTGATGCCCGCCGCCAAGTGGCTGCAAATGGACTCTGGCGACACGGATCTGGATGTGGACATCAATGTGTTGGCCACCTGCATGTCTGGGCGGGCCCTGGCGTTGATGGATGACCGTGAGTACCGTGCTGCCCTGGACCTCCTGCTCGAGGCCCAGATCCTGTCGCCTTCGGCCACCACATTGTACAATATTGCCTGCTGCCAAGCGCTGATGGGGAACCCGGAGGAGGCCATGACGTCGCTGACCAGTGCCGTGGACCTGGGCTATGCCAACTTCCCCCACATGCTGCAGGACGAGGACCTCGCCAGCCTGAGGGGCCATGAGGGATTTCAAAAGCTGGCGGCAGCGGCTGGACCGGGTGTGTGCACTGCCGAGCGGAGCAGGGGATGGGCACTGCTCCTTCCGTAGACCTCCACATTGCCCCTCTGCCCGCCTCTTGCCACGCCCCCATCACGTGCCCAGCGCGCAGCCCCTCGTGTGGGCATGACGGAGGTGGTCCGACTGTTTCGCTTTGTACATCAGGGGCCGAGTCCTCCACGAGTGCGGCCCATGACGATGCCCAGAGCTCGGACACTGCGTCTGTGGAGGTGGTGCCGGAGGTGGAAGGCCCCGTGTCTCCGGTGGAGGTGTGTGGGAAATGGCCCCCAAGGCACGGACTGCGTGGTCAGAGGGCGGTACCCCACGAACACCCCCCGCCCCCACCTCGGCCCCTCCACTGCACTCAGGTCCCTGGGCCACAGCAGGACGCCGGACAGCCCCCTGCCTCAGATCCGCAGGACCCGCAAGTGAGGCCACTGGAGGTCGCTGCGCAAGCCACTCGGACTTTGGCAGAGACTGTGGCTCAGGTGTGTTTGGTCTGACCCCCCCTTCATGCGGCCGGTCTGTGCCTGTGTGCCCTCCCACGGCTGCGGCGCTGGGCAGTCCGGCAGGTGCCTCTCGTCCCATTCCCTCAGGTCGTCACGGGGGTAGTGCAGCAGGTGCAGCAGGTCTCCGACCGGGCGGCCCAGCCTGCCCCAGCCCCAGCGCAGCCGGAGCCTCAGGTGTGCCACGGGGGCGTGGGTGGGGCGCGTCCAGTGCAATGCAAACCCAGGGCCCCCTTGTGGCAGGCCAACGCCTGCACTGCCGGTCCGGGCCCCAGGGGGTCTGGAGCCCCCCCCCCCCTATCGGCAGTGGGGCAGACTGGTCCAGCATCCCCCATTGAGCTGGGCCCTCGGGGCTGGGATTGAAAAGCACGTCCTCTCCGGTGGACGGTGGGGTAGAGGGTGGCATTCTCCTGGAGGCTACCCTGCGAAAACGATGAGGACATTGTACCATGCATTGCCACCCCCCCCCCATTTGATGTGGTATAATGCGCCCCCCCCCCCCAAATAAAACAGAAGACAGGGACTGGGAGCCTGCGGGCAAACGGACTCTGTTATCATTGGTCTGTCCCCCAAAAGCCGCCCAAATCCACAGCACTGTGGAACGGCCCCAGAGATCTTTGCAAAGGGGACGCGGGGGCCCGTGGAAAGTGGGAGGTGTGCTGCACCCGCCACCCCTGCCAACCAGAACCAGCAGTCCCCAAGCCTTGGAAGGACCAGTGAGCTGCGGTAGCCAAGAATAGGCGAGACGGGAGAAACCAACGGGCTGAGGACAGGGGGGGACCCCCCCCCCCTGCCCCTTGCACACACGCACGCACAGACACATACAGCGTAACCCATGTGCCACCATATGGCTGCTCGGGTCCGGACCAGAAAGGAGCTGTGACCCTGTGAGCTCGCTTCCGTAAACAACCGCTTCCAACCGCAAATAGCCACCCACCCCCACCAACCGCCAACCGCCACCAGTTGCCAACCACCAACCGCCAACTGCCAACCATTGTCCTGTACTGTTTCTGTGGTGTTGTGTGTTCCCCATGTCTTGACCATGAAGCAGAGAGCGTCCCCGTGAACGTTTGTTTCGGTTGACGTTACGAGGGGAATTTTTTTTGGCTCCTAAGGACACTCCTGCCTTCCAAATGCCATTGCCCATGGCATACTGCACAAACGAGGGGAGGTAAGTGTCACACTCTCTCGCCTACTCAAAGTATTTGGCTTGGGCTGAGCAATGCAGACCGTTTCTTCCTGAAAGATCAAACCAGTGCATGCACCAGAAGTATTGACAGGCACACTTACGCAGCCATTATGGCAATCCGCCCCCACAAATCGCATGGCACCAAGCAGCCCCCCCCCCCCCCCCCGCTCCATGCACCCAATGTATTTAGCTCACCTTAATTAGTTCTCATCCCCCCCCCCCCCTCACTGAATGTACCGTGAGCACCTCCAAACTCCCTGGTCTTGGGACAGACTTTGTATGGAGCAAGCCGGCACTGGCATGGGAGGGATGCCAAGGGGCAGCAGCAGCATGTGTGGGGCGGGAAGTAGTAATCCCACTCTCACCTGGTACAAGTAGTTGCCCCCGGCTGTTGTTAGGGGTGGTCGCCTCTTGCAGTTGTTTGAGCCCACCCTCTGAACCCCCAACCCAATGGGTGGGCACCCAAGCCCCCCTTATCCACGAGTGGAGGGTTCCCTCCTCAAAAGGCGAACACGGTTGTACACCCAGAAGCACCAACCAGCACATACTCTTTGGGCCTTTATGGCACCCTCTAATGTGGCTGGGCATCCATGGGGGCAGTTGGTGGGGTGAACTGGTGGTTGCCTAACATTGGTATGCACCACAATCCGGCAGTTGTTGTGAGGTTGCACTGCAGACGCCGCTGCATTCCATGCGTCCACTCCTGAGCTGTCTCCACGTTCTGCTCAGGTTTCTGAGGAACAGCAGGAGAGCTTGGACAAGCTGCGAGTGATGGGTTTCTTGGACGACGACGAAAATCTCACGTGCCTCAGGGAATCCAATTGGTCGTTGACGGCAGCCATTGAAAAGTTGGTGTCCTGAGATTTTGCTGCCGACATCTGTTAACCGGCCTGCTGTCTACGTTGTGGGGCACTGGCCGGACCGGTGTTTGTGGCATGATCTTGGGCTGGCCAATATGCTCCATCTCTGTCTACGAGGCACAAATCTGAATCCACCATAGCAATGGTCATACAGGCATGATACAGTTTGTCAATCACCATCAATCAATCAATTCACCAATCAAGATTGCCAATGCATTGCAACAGTTTCATGCAGGGAGAAGAGGCGTTTTGCACGTTGTACCATAAGAATGTTAGTGATCCAAACGCTCTTCTGGATTCTCGTCTCCAGTGTTCCCAAGTGGTTGCCATGCACTCTGGTGCTGTGGGGGTTGAATGGCAACCACGGTACAGCCATTGTGGCAGAGGAATGTGGGAGTGTGCACCTGCTTTGGGACATGGGACATTTGCATTTCATTTGAGAGTGTCTTTGTTTTCCTGCGCTGTTTGGGGTTGCAACGCCTGCTGTGTCCAAGGTCCATGTTCTTTGTCAATGCGTTCAAGAGTTCCACAAGGCTGACTGGGAAGCATCACATGCAGAAACCTGCAGACAACCCACACAGAAGGGCCCTGCTGCATGGGGCCCCATACCAAGGTGGAGCCTGGTGAGATTCTGCACCCCTAATACAACAGCAACATCCCCCACAGCCGACAACTGCTGCAGGACGGCTCCACCCTGCAGCTCAAATCCCCAGCCTGGGGGTCCTAAATGAGAAATGAGGAGTGGGTTTCATGCATCGAGTATTGATTTAGGCTACGCAGCCCAGATGGTGTGCATTGTCGGGAAGTAACAAGCACGGAGCCAAGCGTTTTCTTTGTCCAGGGTGTCATTCCTGTTTTTCTCCCAACAATGAAGTGGGCAGGGATCTGAGCCGCCGAAAGGGGGTTTTCAAACCCCCTGTTCCGTAGGCCAGTGGGGAATGGATCTTAGAGCGCCGTTGAGGAGATGGTATGACAAGCATCATGCAAGGGTAGGGCATGGCAGGTCTCAGCCCTTGCCAGCACGCTGTGCATACCATGCATGGTGGGCTTCCTCAGTTCTTTCGAGTGCTGAGCAGTGATTGTTCATGGAGAAGCCAAAGTGCAGGCTCAATGTGCATGCACAAGTGTAGCAATTCTGAACAACCAGAAATGCAAATCAACCGCTGTACCCCATGGACGGAATGTGAAAGATCCTGAACTGCCTGGGAATGCTGCACACTGCTGATGAGGAATCGGAATCCCCTGGCCCTGTGTTGGCCTCCAGATTTCCCAGTCTTGGGAATGAATGTGAAGCAATGCCAGCGTGAGCATGGGAGGGATGCCAAGAGGCAGCTGCCTTTGTGAGCAGAGGGACCTGTGCATCTGACATTCAATCCACACATTGCAGCAAAGCACACATGCAAATGGGGTGTTTTGATGCAGTGTCCAGCCAAACCAGAATTAGACACAACTGCCCTGACCTCCCTACACAAAGACAACACGCCCCAGCACCTGATTTTCATGCACCTAGGCAGATATGGATCGTCTTCTTGTACCGAAATCTTTTGTTCTGCATAGGTGTTTGCAGCAAGCAGCTCATTTGGTCCATAACATCCAAGGCCAAAGGAAAGCCTCCGGTTCATCCAATCAGAAACCATGGGCTGGCTGGTCTGCTGAAAAGCGTGCTGCATGTGCACAAGAATATGCTCGTAATGGAATTGCTTGGCTCAGATTGCGATGTGGTGCAACACATCCACTAGTAAACACAATTTCCAAAATCGGTGAAGGCTGTGGCTAGTGATGGATGTCTCCAAAAAGGTGGGGCAATCAAGTGCACTCATTGACTGCAGAAGAGTCGAGTCCAAGGTTGTTTAGCAGGCTATTGACGTCAGCAGGGCAGATGGTCCATCTATTGACCAGCAACTAATTGTCCACTTAGGATCTGGACACATGACCATTTCAAGAGGACCATGAACAAACCCAGTTCACAAATGACCGGCAAAATGGAACAAATCAATAAAGTAGAGTGGAAGCATAGACCGGACATTTTGTTCGATTGAGGATTTGATTAAAGACAGGGCTTGCCAGTAGAAATCACCTCGAAGAGAGGTTGTTAGATCAAGCGCAGAAGAGAGGTTGTTAGATCAAGCGCAGGCGCGGGCGTCGTGTACCCCCCCTTTTGGGGGTCATTTGTGTAGCATACCCCAAGGCATGATATTTGATGTCCAACCCCTTGTAAAATCATTATTTTGCCCAATAAGACAATCCCCCAATGGATTTTTTGATTCTGAGGCCTCTATCCCCTGAAACTGGATATCACTTTTGGGGGGGGGTCACAAGTTTGTGCTCAGAAGTCTGTGTTCAGCAGGATTTGAACGAGGGTCAGATTGGGCAAAGCTGACCGGCCGGCCGGCGCCGCTGGCGGTCGGCCGACCGCTGTTCGAACCGCCGACCTGCAGGCCTGCGGTCAGATGCATTACCGTTCGACCATTGCTCGTTCTGACGGTGTCTGTTCTCCCCACTGCTTAAAGTCAAGATTGCCACTGAAAAAACCCAAACTGTGTGTTTCTGTCTGACTGACTGCTTGCCTGACTAACTGACTGATTGGCTGACTGTCAGCCTCTCTTCAAGCTGCACTGCCGAAGGCAAGAGAATTACTGGACATTGTTAAACGAATTACTGGACATTGTTAAACATCCAGCAGCATACGAAATCCATATGGATGATGGATTTGCCAAGCTGCTGCCCAACTCGGTGCATGCTTGCAACAAAACGGTCCCACCCTACAGTCCAAGACGCGCCAGAGATACATGAGGACAAAGGTGTGGAGGGCACTGCCATGCCTGTGTTTGAAAGGAATGTTGGCACCAGGACCTATGGGCACTGCATTGCATTGTCTGAACATGGTTTTTCTGACTGCTCTTTTAGGTTTGCTCTTATGGGCACTGCATTGTCTGAACATGGTTTTTCTGACTGCTCTTTTAGGTTTGCTCTTATGGGCACTGCATTTTCTGAACATCGTTTTTCTGACTGTTCTTTTAGGTTTGCTCTTACGGGCACTGCCTTGTCTAAGCAAGGGGACCTGTCTTACCGTTGTTTTCTTGACTTTCAGTGTGCTTGCGCAAGGGGGAGGGGGGGCGGGGTACCAAATGCCTGCCTCCCCCGATTTGCAGCCTTTCAAAAAAAGCACCTCAAACAGCATACGTTGGGTCAAGTGAATGTGAGCACAAGCAAATGCAACCCACAGGCCGGTGATGAGTTGGTGTCAACCTGTCTCCAGCATGTTGGCTCACGAGCAATGTATTGCAACAATGGGAATCATAGCACCCTCATCCAAAACTACAGGATACCAATATATTCGGCAGCACCAGCAAAAGTTATTGCAGCTTGGGAACCTGGGAAGCGTGCACAAAAGCTGTATGTGGGCTGTTTGCAATCTGGGTGCACTGTCTGTGGACAGCCACACAAGCACCGTGCAGGACGGGTTGAGAGGTGGAGTTTTGGAACGTCATGGTTGAGCCGGATGTTTGTCTGTGTATGTGGTCATGGGTGCATCAAAGGATGCAGAGGAGGAAGGAAGTGGATGTACGTGGGTACTGGTTGGAGTGGAGTGCAAGCATATGTGTGTCTGATGAAGAGGGTGAACTATTTCCCAACAAAGGGGTGTGGTGTTGAGAACGGGAGCCAAAGATGCCACCCCCAATTCCGCACCCGCTGCAGTGCAGAGCCTGAGGTAGAAGCAGCCTACATGGCTGCAAAGCCATAATGCCGAACCTGTACATGAGATGCACAGTAACAACAGAATGTATACACGGGAACACGATCAGGAACTAAGATATAGGATGCTGCATGCAACGATCTGCACAACAGGAGAATGTGTGCATTGTAACATGATGCCAAGAGGTAGTATGCTGCATGCAATAGCGCGGGAAACACGAGAATGTGTCCACTAGTACATGATGTTGACAACCAGAACGCTACATGCCATGTTGTGCACAATGTGGTGGTGTGCGGCCTGCCTCATGGTACAGTGGGTGCCGTCAGTGGGTGCATTTTTCAAGTTGTAAAGAGGCGATTGCTCGTCAGAGAATTTAGTATGGAGTTGATGCCACCTGGGTGCATTTGTCAAAGGATGCACACGCATGGTCCAAGGTTGTGGTCCAACGAGTGTCCAAGTTGTCTAGGAGAAGGAACGGTCTCACGGGAGATGTCCTGACAGGAGATTGCCCTGTGGCCCCCACAAGATATGGACGAGGAGAGCATGAATGGGGTTCGGGGTTCCTTTGCTGCCATGTGGGCAGTGATGACGTTGAGGTTCACAGTGTATTGCAGAAAGCATGGGCTTTGCAAGAGGTAGGAGCTGTGCTCGTCCGGGACGAAGTAAGTGGAGGATATGATATGCTACTCTTCATTGATTGCCAACTGATTTGTTGTTTGTCCAAATAGGTCAACAGATGTCATCAGGTTTCGCGACACAAGGGATTGATCACATTGCAACTGTTATGGCTGCATGGACTGGCTAGGCTGTGACTACAACAGCTGCAAGGACGAGCCAGGTAGCAACTACAGTGGCCGCTAGGACCCGCAAGATTGCAAATGTAGCAGCGGCTAGGGTTTGCCAAATTGCACCTACAAGGGCCCACAAGGACAAAGACCGCCCCAAGTAGGATGTCTTCATGGGAGGGCCTCAATGCTCAACCATCATCGCCCACATCCGAGCACTCTTCTCCAATGCCCTGTCTTACTGCACGATGGCCTCGATCAGAAAACCGTCCCGGGGAATTCTCCGGGGTTGGAGTTCCCCTCCCACGGTCAAGCGTGGTACCAAACCATCAGAGAGGTTTACCCCCTTGGCATCGGTCCAGCATGCCCCTCCTCTGGCGCTCGCGGGTTTACCCTCATAGTGGAAGTAAAACCTGGGCAAAACACTGGCCTTGGGTGATGATCTTGTGCCGGTGATATTCTGGCGTACGCACTTGAGGCATCCCCGGTGCCTCCTCCGGACCTGCCCACGGGCCCATAACTCATGGGACTCATCTGGGGGCTCACAACTAAGCGCATGCTTCCATCGCTGGGTGTACCCGCCATCTCTGGCTCATCTGGTACTCAACACCACAACACCCTCCCTCCCTGGAACAGGTCTCGCAAGACCAACGGAGGGTGGGAGGGCATCTGCATGTATGCAAAACCTGAGGGGGTGGTGTACTGCCTATCATCAGTGCCAAGCATTGAACGCCTTACATTATCTAATCAGTCAGACCACTAGTGTTTGGTGCTTCTTGCTTGCAGCTGCTGGTCTTCTATTCGTTCCTCACAACCCTCTTGCCTGCTTCAGGGGTAACTCGTTGTTTGGTGTTGAGCCCCATTTTTTGTACGGTGACATGGATACCCCACACTCACGGTCCCTTGGGTCTCCCCAGTCCATCAAACTGCGACCCGACAACAGCGGGCTCGTCATTGGGACGGAGGAGGAGACCAAGTACCACAACTCTGTCATGGCCGATTTGGAGGAGGAGCTGGAGTCAGAACTGACCACTTTCGCCACTGGTGGCCGCCTAATGTACACTGGTGGCCCAAAGAGACCACTTTCGGGATTGTCCAGTCCCCTCACAGTGACGAGCTCCAGGTCTTCTCCGAACAGCAGTAGGGGATCCAAGACCGAGGCCCCAAAGAAGCAGCGCCGATTCTCCAAGACCTACAACGCCGGTGTCACCATCTGTGGCGCCGGTAATGCCGCTCACGTGTTCATCCCTTACTTCACGGACCTGGGGTATGAAGTGTCAGTGTTTGCGGGCTTCAAGGACGAGGCTGCGAGGTTGAAGGCGGCCTATGAGGCGAACGGAGGTATCGAAATTGCAGACGGCTGTGACCCTCAGAAACTCCGGACCTACAAGTACAGCCCTGTGGTATGCTCCAACAACGCCGCGGACAGCATTCCAAATGCGGACTACGTCATCATTGCGTTGCCATCGTTTGCTGTCAAGGGTGTTCTCTTGGACATCAAGCCCCACCTGAAACAAGGCGCCATCATCTTCATCATGCCTGGCCAGGGTGGTGTCGACTTCATTGTCAAGGAAGTGCTTGGAGAAGAATGCCGCTCCGGCAAGGTCAGTGTGGCTGGGATTATCCCGATGCCACTCAACTGCCGCATTGAAGAGTTCGGAAAGAAGGTGCAGCTGAAGGCCTTCAAAGCAAGCTATGATTTGGCGGCCATTCCTGCAAGGGATGCCCCCAAGTGTGCGTTTGCCTTGTCTGAGTTGCTTGCAGGGCGTCCAGTACACCCCATTGGCAATTACGTGGGCATTGCACTCCATGCCTCCAACCCTAATATCCATCCTGGCCGATTGTATGGCCTGTTTGGGGATTACAAGCCAGGCAAGATTTACCCTGAAAACCCCTTGTTCTATGAGACATGGAATGATAAGTCGTCAGAGTGGTGCCAGAAGATCAGTGATGAGCGTGTGAAGATTTGGAAAACAATCTGCGAGAAGGTACCCGGAACTGGGGAGCCCAACCAAGTGCCAGGCCTGAAGCAGTACATTGAGTCCATCTATGCCGGGCAGATCCACAATACCTCCAGCCTCTCTACGGTCTTCAACACCAATGATGGCTTCAAGGGCTTCTTCTCCCCCATGAAGAAGGAGGGTGACGGCTGGGTGCCTGATTTCCAGAGCCGATACTTCACTGAGGACTTCCCGGAAGGCTTCTGCATGTACAAGGGTATCGCCGATCTTGCTGGTGTGGAGACACCCACCATTGATTTGATCCTGACGCACTTCCAGAACCTGATGGGTAAGGAGTACATCAAGAATGGCAAACTGGCTGGCAAGGATGTTGGGGAGACCAAATCCCCCCAGCGCTTTGGCATCAAGTCACTTTCAGACCTGTTGCGAGATGGTTTGCCTGCAGAACAGGTTCCCAAGACCGAAGCTCCAAAGCGCCAGCGCAGATTCTCCAAGAGCTACAACGCCGGTGTCACCATCTGTGGTGCGGGTAATGCCGCTCACGTGTTTATCCCTTACTTCACGGACCTGGGGTATGAAGTGTCAGTGTTTGCGGGCTTCAAGGACGAGGCTGCGAGGTTGAAGGCGGCCTATGAGGCGAACGGAGGTATCGAAATTGCAGACGGCTGTGACCCTCAGAACCCCCGGACCTACAAGCACAGCCCTGTGGTATGCTCCAACAACGCCGCGGACAGCATTCCAAATGCGGACTATGTCATCATTGCGTTGCCATCGTTTGCCGTCAAGGGTGTTCTCTTGGACATCAAGCCCCACCTGAAACAAGGCGCCATCATCTACATCATGCCTGGCCAGGGTGGTGTCGACTTCATTGTCAAGGAAGTGCTTGGAGAAGAATGCCGCTCCGGCAAGGTCAGTGTGGCTGGGATTATCCCGATGCCACTCAACTGCCGCATTGAAGAGTTCGGAAAGAAGGTGCAGCTGAAGGCCTTCAAAGCAAGCTATGATTTGGCGGCCATTCCTGCAAGGGATGCCCCCAAGTGTGCGTTTGCCTTGTCTGAGTTGCTTGCAGGGCGTCCAGTACACCCCATTGGCAATTACGTGGGCATTGCACTCCATGCCTCCAACCCTAATATCCATCCTGGCCGATTGTATGGCCTGTTTGGGGATTACAAGCCAGGCAAGATTTACCCTGAAAACCCCTTGTTCTATGAGACATGGAATGATAAGTCGTCAGAGTGGTGCCAGAAGATCAGTGATGAGCGTGTGAAGATTTGGAAAACAATCTGCGAGAAGGTACCCGGAACTGGGGAGCCCAACCAAGTGCCAGGCCTGAAGCAGTACATTGAGTCCATCTATGCCGGGCAGATCCACAATACCTCCAGCCTCTCTACGGTCTTCAACACCAATGATGGCTTCAAGGGCTTCTTCTCCCCCATGAAGAAGGAGGGTGACGGCTGGGTGCCTGATTTCCAGAGCCGATACTTCACTGAGGACTTCCCGGAAGGCTTCTGCATGTACAAGGGTATCGCCGATCTTGCTGGTGTGGAGACACCCACCATTGATTTGATCCTGACGCACTTCCAGAACCTGATGGGTAAGGAGTACATCAAGAATGGCAAACTGGCTGGCAAGGATGTTGGGGAGACCAAATCCCCCCAGCGCTTTGGCATCAAGTCACTTTCAGACCTGTTGCGAGATGGTTTGCCTGCAGAACAGGTTCCCAAGACCGAAGCTCCAAAGCGCCAGCGCAGATTCTCCAAGAGCTACAACGCCGGTGTCACCATCTGTGGTGCGGGTAATGCCGCTCACGTGTTCATCCCTTACTTCACGGACCTGGGGTATGAAGTGTCAGTGTTTGCGGGCTTCAAGGACGAGGCTGCGAGGTTGAAGGCGGCCTATGAGGCGAACGGAGGTATCGAAATTGCAGACGGCTGTGACCCTCAGAACCCCCGGACCTACAAGCACAGCCCTGTGGTATGCTCCAACAACGCCGCGGACAGCATTCCAAATGCGGACTATGTCATCATTGCGTTGCCATCGTTTGCCGTCAAGGGTGTTCTCTTGGACATCAAGCCCCACCTGAAACAAGGCGCCATCATCTACATCATGCCTGGCCAGGGTGGTGTCGACTTCATTGTCAAGGAAGTGCTTGGAGAAGAATGCCGCTCCGGCAAGGTCAGTGTGGCTGGGATTATCCCGATGCCACTCAACTGCCGCATTGAAGAGTTCGGAAAGAAGGTGCAGCTGAAGGCCTTCAAAGCAAGCTATGATTTGGCGGCCATTCCTGCAAGGGATGCCCCCAAGTGTGCGTTTGCCTTGTCTGAGTTGCTTGCAGGGCGTCCAGTACACCCCATTGGCAATTACGTGGGTATTGCACTCCATGCCTCCAACCCTAATATCCATCCTGGCCGATTGTATGGCCTGTTTGGGGATTACAAGCCAGGCAAGATTTACCCTGAAAACCCCTTGTTCTATGAGACATGGAATGATAAGTCGTCAGAGTGGTGCCAGAAGATCAGTGATGAGCGTGTGAAGATTTGGAAAACAATCTGCGAGAAGGTACCCGGAACTGGGGAGCCCAACCAAGTGCCAGGCCTGAAGCAGTACATTGAGTCCATCTATGCCGGGCAGATCCACAATACCTCCAGCCTCTCTACGGTCTTCAACACCAATGATGGCTTCAAGGGCTTCTTCTCCCCCATGAAGAAGGAGGGTGACGGCTGGGTGCCTGATTTCCAGAGCCGATACTTCACTGAGGACTTCCCGGAAGGCTTCTGCATGTACAAGGGTATCGCCGATCTTGCTGGTGTGGAGACACCCACCATTGATTTGATCCTGACGCACTTCCAGAACCTGATGGGTAAGGAGTACATCAAGAATGGCAAACTGGCTGGCAAAGATGTTGGGGAGACCAAATCCCCCCAGCGCTTTGGCATCAAGTCACTTTCAGACCTGTTGCGAGATGGTTTGCCTGCAGAACAGGTTCCCAAGACCGAAGCTCCAAAGCGCCAGCGCAGATTCTCCAAGAGCTACAACGCCAGTGTCACCATCTGTGGTGCGGGTAATGCCGCTCACGTGTTCATCCCTTACTTCACGGACCTGGGGTATGAAGTGTCAGTGTTTGCGGGCTTCAAGGACGAGGCTGCGAGGTTGAAGGCGGCCTATGAGGCGAACGGAGGTATCGAAATTGCAGACGGCTGTGACCCTCAGAACCCCCGGACCTACAAGCACAGCCCTGTGGTATGCTCCAACAACGCTGCGGACAGCATTCCAAATGCGGACTATGTCATCATTGCGTTGCCATCGTTTGCCGTCAAGGGTGTTCTCTTGGACATCAAGCCCCACCTGAAACAAGGCGCCATCATCTACATCATGCCTGGCCAGGGTGGTGTCGACTTCATTGTCAAGGAAGTGCTTGGAGAAGAATGCCGCTCCGGCAAGGTCAGTGTGGCTGGGATTATCCCGATGCCACTCAACTGCCGCATTGAAGAGTTCGGAAAGAAGGTGCAGCTGAAGGCCTTCAAAGCAAGCTATGATTTGGCGGCCATTCCTGCAAGGGATGCCCCCAAGTGTGCGTTTGCCTTGTCTGAGTTGCTTGCAGGGCGTCCAGTACACCCCATTGGCAATTACGTGGGTATTGCACTCCATGCCTCCAACCCTAATATCCATCCTGGCCGATTGTATGGCCTGTTTGGGGATTACAAGCCAGGCAAGATTTACCCTGAAAACCCCTTGTTCTATGAGACATGGAATGATAAGTCGTCAGAGTGGTGCCAGAAGATCAGTGATGAGCGTGTGAAGATTTGGAAAACAATCTGCGAGAAGGTACCCGGAACTGGGGAGCCCAACCAAGTGCCAGGCCTGAAGCAGTACATTGAGTCCATCTATGCCGGGCAGATCCACAATACCTCCAGCCTCTCTACGGTCTTCAACACCAATGATGGCTTCAAGGGCTTCTTCTCCCCCATGAAGAAGGAGGGTGACGGCTGGGTGCCTGACTTCCAGAGCCGATACTTCACTGAGGACTTCCCGGAAGGCTTCTGCATGTACAAGGGTATCGCCGATCTTGCTGGTGTGGAGACACCCACCATTGATTTGATCCTCACGCACTTCCAGAACCTGATGGGTAAGGAGTACATCAAGAATGGCAAACTGGCTGGCAAAGATGTTGGGGAGACCAAATCCCCCCAGCGCTTTGGCATCAAGTCACTTTCAGACCTGTTGCGAGATGGTTTGCCTGCAGAACAGGTTCCCAAGACCGAAGCTCCAAAGCGCCAGCGCAGATTCTCCAAGAGCTACAACGCCAGTGTCACCATCTGTGGTGCGGGTAATGCCGCTCACGTGTTCATCCCTTACTTCACGGACCTGGGGTATGAAGTGTCAGTGTTTGCGGGCTTCAAGGACGAGGCTGCGAGGTTGAAGGCGGCCTATGAGGCGAACGGAGGTATCGAAATTGCAGACGGCTGTGACCCTCAGAACCCCCGGACCTACAAGCACAGCCCTGTGGTATGCTCCAACAACGCTGCGGACAGCATTCCAAATGCGGACTATGTCATCATTGCGTTGCCATCGTTTGCCGTCAAGGGTGTTCTCTTGGACATCAAGCCCCACCTGAAACAAGGCGCCATCATCTACATCATGCCTGGCCAGGGTGGTGTCGACTTCATTGTCAAGGAAGTGCTTGGAGAAGAATGCCGCTCCGGCAAGGTCAGTGTGGCTGGGATTATCCCGATGCCACTCAACTGCCGCATTGAAGAGTTCGGAAAGAAGGTGCAGCTGAAGGCCTTCAAAGCAAGCTATGATTTGGCGGCCATTCCTGCAAGGGATGCCCCCAAGTGTGCGTTTGCCTTGTCTGAGTTGCTTGCAGGGCGTCCAGTACACCCCATTGGCAATTACGTGGGTATTGCACTCCATGCCTCCAACCCTAATATCCATCCTGGCCGATTGTATGGCCTGTTTGGGGATTACAAGCCAGGCAAGATTTACCCTGAAAACCCCTTGTTCTATGAGACATGGAATGATAAGTCGTCAGAGTGGTGCCAGAAGATCAGTGATGAGCGTGTGAAGATTTGGAAAACAATCTGCGAGAAGGTACCCGGAACTGGGGAGCCCAACCAAGTGCCAGGCCTGAAGCAGTACATTGAGTCCATCTATGCCGGGCAGATCCACAATACCTCCAGCCTCTCTACGGTCTTCAACACCAATGATGGCTTCAAGGGCTTCTTCTCCCCCATGAAGAAGGAGGGTGACGGCTGGGTGCCTGATTTCCAGAGCCGATACTTCACTGAGGACTTCCCGGAAGGCTTCTGCATGTACAAGGGTATCGCCGATCTTGCTGGTGTGGAGACACCCACCATTGATTTGATCCTCACGCACTTCCAGAACCTGATGGGTAAGGAGTACATCAAGAATGGCAAACTGGCTGGCAAGGATGTTGGGGAGACCAAATCCCCCCAGCGCTTTGGCATCAAGTCACTTTCAGACCTGTTGCGAGATGGTTTGCCTGCAGAACAGATTCCCAAGACCGAAGCTCCAAAGCGCCAGCGCAGATTCTCCAAGAGCTACAACGCCGGTGTCACCATCTGTGGTGCGGGTAATGCCGCTCACGTGTTCATCCCTTACTTCACAGACCTGGGGTATGAAGTGTCAGTGTTTGCGGGCTTCAAGGACGAGGCTGCGAGGTTGAAGGCGGCCTATGAGGCGAACGGAGGTATCGAAATTGCAGATGGCTGTGACCCTCAGAACCCCCGGACTTACAAGCACAGCCCTGTGGTATGCTCCAACAACGCCGCGGACAGCATTCCAAATGCGGACTATGTCATCATTGCGTTGCCATCGTTTGCCGTCAAGGGTGTTCTCTTGGACATCAAGCCCCACCTGAAACAAGGCGCCATCATCTACATCATGCCTGGCCAGGGTGGTGTCGACTTCATTGTCAAGGAAGTGCTTGGAGAAGAATGCCGCTCCGGCAAGGTCAGTGTGGCTGGGATTATCCCGATGCCACTCAACTGCCGCATTGAAGAGTTCGGAAAGAAGGTGCAGCTGAAGGCCTTCAAAGCAAGCTATGATTTGGCGGCCATTCCTGCAAGGGATGCCCCCAAGTGTGCGTTTGCCTTGTCTGAGTTGCTTGCAGGGCGTCCAGTACACCCCATTGGCAATTACGTGGGTATTGCACTCCATGCCTCCAACCCTAATATCCATCCTGGCCGATTGTATGGCCTGTTTGGGGATTACAAGCCAGGCAAGGTTTACTCCGAAAACCCCTTGTTCTATGAGACATGGGATGATAAGTCGTCAGAGTGGTGCCAGAAGATCAGTGATGAGCGTGTGAAGATTTGGAAAACAATCTGCGAGAAGGTACCCGGAACTGGGGAGCCCAACCAAGTGCCAGGCCTGAAGCAGTACATTGAGTCCATCTATGCCGGGCAGATCCACAATACCTCCAGCCTCTCTACGGTCTTCAACACCAATGATGGCTTCAAGGGCTTCTTCTCCCCCATGAAGAAGGAGGGCAACAACTGGGTGCCTGATTTCCAGAGCCGATACTTCACTGAGGACTTCCCGGAAGGCTTCTGCATGTACAAGGGTATCGCCGATCTTGCTGGTGTGGAGACACCCACCATTGATTTGATCCTG
Source organism: Eutreptiella sp. 'Long Island Sound 2002' (assembly GCA_964036045.1). Taxonomy (NCBI): domain Eukaryota; phylum Euglenozoa; class Euglenophyceae; order Eutreptiales; family Eutreptiaceae; genus Eutreptiella; species Eutreptiella sp. 'Long Island Sound 2002'. The sequence continues at coordinate 23,793,055 of OZ038391.1, forward strand.
ACGCACTTCCAGAACCTGATGGGTAAGGAGTACATCAAGAATGGCAAACTGGCTGGCAAGGATGTTGGGGAGACGAAATCCCCCCAGCGCTTTGGGTTGCACTCACTTGAGCAGCTCCTGAAGGACTAATTCGCCGTTGTTGGATTATGTGTTTTAACGCTACGTTTCCGGAATGCAGCCCTTGAGCTCTATTCCTAGAGTACTAAACACAAGCTCAATCAAGCGACAAGGCTGTCTTTTCGCATGTAAAGCCCCCTTCGCCGTCTGCTGTACATTTGATCTCTTGGTTGAAGCTTGCGCCTGCTCCGTCAGTCTATAGTGCAGCCCAGGCATAATTTTTCTTCTTAAGCAGACCAATCCATTGCACTGCGGAAGGTGCCTGAGCGACCCATCCATCGGTTGCAGCGCTCATGCAGCATATGGGCGGAGTGCCGCTCAGTGGGCGCGTCAAGGGTCTCCATCCGCCCCTTCCGTCTCTCATCTCCCTTCAAGCTCCTGTCTCCAATGGTACTGGGATCTTGCGAAGCCTGCCTTTGCTTGGACGCCATTGAAGCTCGCTTCCCCCTTGTCAGTCTTGTCAGTATTGCATGGCATCTCTTCTCCTGTCGTTGTTGCATGTTTCATGTGAGTGGCCTTCTGCTTTATGTTGCAATTCTTCTGGTCTGCTTTCTGGAGATACAAGCAGACAGACAAAGCACCACTTTAACGTGTTACCCACGTGGTGCCTGTTTTCAATGTCCATCCATTCGCCTCATTGTTGTCATTTGGTTCTATTGGCTGTCCTTCCCTGAGTGTTGTGCTGTTCCAATGCCAGCCAGTCAGTTTTCCTGCCAAACCACCTGACCTGAATTAAAGATGAATGTGAGCAAGCGAATCGAGCACCCTGGAACAGGCGCACAGTGGTTCATAAGTACTTGGGCACTGTGAAGACTGCCGAACTGTATGTTTACGATCGGGCAAAGCCCCTTGTGGAAGCATATTTCTTTCTCCATGCCATGGATGTAGTCTGTTGCGCACCACTTCTCTTAATTATTGGCCGGGGCGTTCTCTTCTTTGTACCTAAAGCCCAGACATGCGACCAGCACACGAGCTGCTGCAGCTGCTGCTCACAAATTACTTAGGCCCGAAGCGAATTGGAGCATGTTGCCACTCCACCAAAATATGGGTCATGCCTCTCTCTGGGCCCCACAAGTTGTTCAGTCAACTCAGACCCCTCTGTCCACTGTGTCAGTATTTGTGTCGCTCACCCCACTGGTGTAAATTGACTGCCTCAGGGTATCTGAGGCGCCAACAGGGGTGCGTTCTGGTTACCGGCGTTAATTTCATTGGCACATTCTGGTAGAATACAGTGTTTGCGGAGGGGAATATTCCTAATCTGTAAGAAGATTCCTAAGAAAAGAACGCCTGATAATATTTCCTGGTGACACTACACTGTGATTTGTGTTGCCTGGTGTGAACGGTGCATTTTCTCACAGGGCGGATTTCAAGAGTGATGTCGCAGGTGTGCATCCTGTGCAAGTCAGGCGATGCATCACTGTTTGAGGATTGAGAATTTCTGTCACATCCCGTTGAGCCCATTGGTATTGGTGGGCATACTCTTTGCAGGGCATTTTGTCCTTTGCAGATGTAAATGTTGTGTCGGGATGCAGCCTCCAGCCCCATTATGGTAGCTCCCCTCCCAAGCGGGAGTTTTCTGCCACATCATCAGTCTATCTTGGTGAACGGTCGTTTCATCCATGAGGGGCTCGATGCATTGCACTGTATCTCATCCTGACAGTTCTATACTTGTCTGGGTTGGGTTAGCAGCGGACTGAGGTGAATCCACTGTGCAATCCAGAGATATAGCTTTGTTGCTTGTTCTGTCCCGTGGTGAATCTGCGGGGTTCCCCCCCTCATCTTTTCACCATTGCCAGAGGTACATGGCGAGCCTGTTTTGAACGCCAATGCAGATCTCAGCTTGCCCGTTAAGACGTCGGTGGCGCTCTTTTGGCTGCTGAAGCACGTCTTCTACTGGGCCCTGATTGTGTGTGTGCCCGCTGAACGAGGCTCTCTGTTGTCCTTGTCAGCTAGTTGAGGCTAGTGGTCATCATGGTGGGCTTTTTGTGGCAGGCACTTCACGTCTTGCTGGTTCACACCACTACAGCCGTTATATTTTGCCCTGGACTTGGCACCTTGGTGCTGTCAAGCAGCAGGTTGGTGTTTTCGTCAGGAGCTCTCGGTGGTGCTCCTGGAGCTCAATTTGTTTGTAATTTCTGAACCTTCATTTGTGACAAAAAAAAAAGAATCATGCGTGAGAATTACATTTTTATCGTCTTGCTGTGGATGATGCTGTGTTGGAGGGTTCAGGAAATGCATTGTCATCTGGGTCATTTTCAGTGCAACAACAACAACAACGTCACGCGCAACAACAACCACAACAACAGCACCACATTGCCACACCAGCATCACAGCCGACCAACCCCAGCATCCAAACACAAGCTTTTCCATCGTTTTCAACCAACCAGGAAAATCCAATCCCCCCCGCCCCAGTCACACCACACAACAGCAGCACCTCCAGGCCCACAACCTTCCCATCCCCCCCCCCCCCCCATTGTTTCCCCCCATATTTCTTCCCAGACCCCGATTGGTCACAGCTCACACATGTTTTCACACTTTATGTTTAACCCCCGCCACATCTTCAAGCATCCACAGAACTTCAGGCATGACACGGCACCATGAAAAGAAAAGGCGGACTAAACAGGACGGATTCATGTGCCCTTTGTTTGTCACAACCCTTGGAAATGATATGATGTCTCGTGTGTTGATTCCACTCCTCTAAACATTTTCATTGCTCTTCGTAATAAATACATGAATTTGATTCTTATGCAAGCACCCCCCTCCCCTGTGCTTGATGTTCTTGCTGTTGTCGTTGCTCCAATTGTTGTTGTTGTTGTTGCTGCTGCTGCTGCTATTTTTGTTGTTGTTGCCGTTGTTGTTGATATTATTGGCGGCGGTGGTGGTGGTGGTGGTGGTTTTGTAGCAGCAACAACAACAACATTTCAGCCCAACGCTGGCTTTGGTACCATACATGTACATTACAAACACTCTTTTTCACATGCAATATTTTTGTTTTGGAAAGTTTTGGTGCATTGAAACAATTGTGTTGCTACTTTGTGCGCATTATCTACATGGCAAATGGGGTTCGAAGCAGCAAGTAAGCGGAAATGTAGTTAATCGTAATCAACAACAATGCAAATGTTTGGTGTATTTATTGGACACCGTCCATTTCGTCAAGCGGAGGGGGGCTGCACAAGAGAAGGTGACAAGCAGACTGGGATGATATTGATATTGGTGAAGAGAATAGACTTGGCAAAGGAGTTGAATTAAGTGATGTTTGCCATACAAATTTTAAAGATTTCATTCCGGGCCAAGGTGTTGCTGTCCGCAAAAAAAAAAGATTTTGGTGTCCCGTTTTTCGCAAAAATGGGTTCTGCAAAAAATTGCAAAAATAAGATATCTTTTGCCACTGCCTCCTTTTTTGCAAGAATGGCAAAATAGTGGGAGAGTTTGCTCCGCTGCTTGTTGCTCTTTTCTTCTATGTCTCATGCTCCATTCTGCCGCTTTCTTTGTGTTTAGTAATGTTCAATCACAGACCGCGCTTGGATCATGCTTGTTGGCGCTACTTGCGCCGTGGACTACAATCTCAGATTCCAACTGATCCACATTTTTATGCCTATGTAGGAATGCACTGCAATCCTAGAAGTTGAAGTACGCAAGGTCTTTAGCAGCAGCAACAAAATGACTCAACCCCAAGCGTCAAAAAGCAAAAAAAGTGGAATTTTGTTTTGGCGGAATGCCCTACGCAAAAAGTGGTTCCGCAAAAAAAAAAATAGCAAAAAAAATTTCTTGCCCATGTTGGCTGCTTTCGCAAAAAATTTGCTTATTATTAATTCACAACACTCAGTGCAAAAAAAAAAGATTCCACGAATCGTCAGGATTTGTACGGTAGTGTGTCATCGTATATTTATTATCAAGCGCAATAAACATGTTCAATAAAATGGAGTCAAGACACCATGAATCATACCATGTGCAAGCTTTGTGAGAAGGAAGGGTCACATGAAGTTCTTTTCATGGTGCCAAGCCCCATGAAAACAAAGGATTTAGTATGTTGAAACAAATGTGATGCTACTACATGCGCATTATCTAGCTGGCAAATTGGGGCGAGGCGCGGCAAGTAAGCGGGAAAAAAAATTTGCAATCATGTACAATGTAGAAATTTGCTGCAATACCTTTGAAACCGTGTATTTTGACAAGTAACGGGTGGGCGGAATGCGCGAAATTACCTGCAGAAGCTTAAAAATGCCCAAAAAAATGACTTGATAACTTCGGCGGACCGTGTCGCATGCTGATGATTTAAAAGCTAATTTTTGATTGTCTTTTTATGTACTTTCGCATTTTGCGCTCAAAAATCTGGCGGTGATCTCTTAGACTGGGTAAATAAAAGATTGGTGCTAAGAAAAGCCACAAAAAAGGTCCATGCACAAAAGCGTTTCTACAGCCATGCTTACCCGTGAAGTAAAAAAAAGTCTATTCCTAGTGCCACCGCAGTAGCTTTCGTTGTATTGGGGACACTAAAAGACCCTAAACATTTTTATCGTAACATTTGTCCTACCAAACATCAGGTGAACGGATTTTTGCCTATAGAACCAATCACATGTTTTTGGAATGTGATGAAACCCCCATGCGCCATCTTTTCATTGGCTAACCAGAGATCCTGAGTAGGGAATCCTGAGTGCTAATGGGCACTGCTCAACTTGATTCACAGCCCATGGTTTTTATCTATTTTTGCATGAATGCCTACTCTATCTAGTGGTCTGCACCCTAGAGGCTGGGGGCACCACTTTTTGAGAGGTCCTGGGTTCCAATCCCAGACACCGTAGCTGAGTAGGAGACACCTCTATGACATAGAAAGATGTCCTTGATTAGTGCCCTAGACATTTTGATGAAATCCTGCAGGTTTTGAAGTTGTAAAGCCAAACCAAAGCAGCAAGTAGAGCAAGAACAGGATGCGGATCGAATCAATGAATAGTTTTGAAATCCAGTGTAACACAGAAGGGCTGCAGATAGACAAAGGAGGTATAAACACAAAGATTCAATCACAAATGGATAATACAAAAGATTTTATATGAAAACTGGACTGACTCTAGCCTCCAAGATAGCATCAGGCACTTCATGTGCACTCTTTTGGGTGAAATGGTGCTGATTAGGAATGTGGGGCATAGATGTCACGCCAACACAGAAAATGACTTGGCCAAGCAACTGAATTCAGAAACAGTTAAAAAGTAGAACCACAATAAGTGGTAGAAACAATTGAGTATAGGGGTCTTGGGGTGGGAGACCACTAGGCTTAACCTCCAAGGCCTAAAGCATGAAATGCCTATTTTATTTCGGTATATCCTCCATGAAGGAAGGTACCTCCGCTCAGTTGAGTGGCAGGGGTGAACTTCATGGGGGGGCTAGGGTTACAACCCTAGTTACTTTGAGAAAGTGTACTTTAGGCTTCAAAAGAGAGATAAAAATACTTAAGTTAGTGTTAGCATCAACAAAAGGGTTTTAAGGAGGGCTTGGCCTGGATCAAGCCCTCCAAGAAAGACATGGCAGTGACTTTTTCTTACTCCCCCCAGGAGTACTAGTTAGCTAAGCTAGTAGGACCAAGGAAAAAGGCTCAAATATTCCCAAAATTACCTCAGAAAATGCATTAAACTTACCAAAAACATCCTCATCAGTTCATAAAAGCCCATCACACTGTAGGTACCCTCGAAAAACAGTGTAATGTACCGTGAATCATGTCCCTTCGATGGGGCATTCCTCAAAAGTCGCCGGCGTGCGACGAAAACTTTTGGTAAAAATATTTGGGGGTAGTGGGGTTCGAACCCAGGACTCCCTCCCTAGAGCACATGTGCTTGCCCACTAGGGTACAGTCGACCGCTCTGATGCGGACGGCCATTGCTGTATAAACAGCAATTCAGTAAACGTCCTGACCAAGGGCCAGGGCGGAGCAATACTCCCAATGGAGGACACAAATCTCCAGGAGCTGAAAAAAATAGAAAATGTAACCAACAGGGAGTGATTCCTGCGGTTTAGCGAAAGTGGTAGCGATTTGACAAGTCAAATAGCTGAAAATTGACGAAATCACGCGAGAAATCGTCATTTTTACACCAAACCCAAAGTCGCAGACGAGCGCAAAGGAAGCGGACTTCAAAAACAAGGTTGCGCAAGCGTAAACGGCTTTTGAAAAAGAAGGTATGAGCCGTACTTTTTAAAGTTCTAAAGGGAATTTTTGCACAGTTGCATCAAAATTTTCATAAACTTTAGAGGAAAGTATTCAAACTCAACCCACACCACAGAGCAGGTGGACAACCCACCTCTCAGGTATGCCAGTGTCATCTCACACGCATGCATTGCGTTCGTGTTGGTTGCTTCGTTAAAACGCAAGGGTTGTCAACGCTGTGTTCGTTGGGGGTTCGGGCGCTCATCTCCTTTGCTCTGACAAAGAAAAAGAGAACTACTCGACTCCGTAGTAAGTTATGACTTGCTATAGAATATCCCCAAAATGCTTATATTTCAACTACTCAATGGTTAGCAAAACCTATAAAACAAAGATTGGAAAATGGGCTCATAAAACTATGTAATTTTTGGGAGGGGTGCACACGAGCAAAAATTCATCTAAAACAATTTATGTGATTGTTTGCATAAAAATATTTCAATTCAAAATACTCCTAGGGTCATACCCGCAAACACAACAAACAAAACTACGAGCAAGTAAAGGCGAAGCAAGGAAGATACAAAGGAAATCACCACGTGTACGTCCGAGTCATTGTTGACGATGTGGGGCCGCCGTGCCGTTGCCAAGGCCCCACCATTTCTGTTTCTCCACGGCGGCAGGTCGTGGTGGCCAAGGCATTCAAGATCCTTACGGCTCTACCCCCATGGACGGAACCGGGCTCACCACGGCTCCATGCTAAACAAAGCATGGGAGACGTGTGACACCAAATCCAATATCATGCTTGCATTACCTTTATCCTTGCCCGTAACTAAACAATAATAAACCATGCAATGGACATCACTACGTGTAACAACCCAAATCCAAACAACAGTAAACAAACAACACATGCTTGAATGGAATGAATGCATAACAATGCAATGAGTGTAATGAAAGTATGTGAATGCAACACATGGAAAGCGACAAAGCAAAATAGTGGTGCACCATCATGAATCTACGATTCCCACCTCGAAAGCGAACTAATCAATTGAAGAGGATAAATGTTCAATCAGAATCAAACCTAATGGATCCTTACATTCGCATGTTCGGGCGACGGCACCGCTGGCTGCAACACAGCCTAAACTAACCAATCACGATCTTTAAACAGCACCAATATGATTACGTGACAGAATTGAATTGATTGAAAGAATTGAATGACGCACCGTCCGCACTGATCGCGGCTCGAAGACGACGCGATCTGTCTGGCACTGTACTGTCTAAATCTGCAACCCCATCAGCGGAACTGTAGCGACCTTGATAGAAATCTATTTTTTTCAACTCCCCCCCAGACTCTACACTGAAAGTGGGGATGTCTACAGGGGCGCTACACCACAGAATTCGACAGACTACCCTGACCAGACATAACAGACTGTACAGACAGCTGACTGAGGACTGACATATCATCACCCTCTGCCTTCATATCAGCGCACATCTTGTCAAAGGATGAGGCGGAGACGGGCCGGCACTTGCAGTCAACCTGCCATGTGATGGGAGCGTACAGAGAGCAAACTGTGTTACTTTTGGAGGCGCCAGTGGTGAATCCTGAGTAGAGGGCCATGTCTGAGCCCTGTCCGGGAGTGGCATCAACCATCCTTCCGCGGACGAGGTTGGAAACATGGGCCTGCACACCATTTCTTTCGTAGGTTGTATTCCCAACCGCTGCCCAGTTGCAGAACACGCTACCTGCAAAGAAGTCTGGTACCACCAGCTGGCGGCTCGGAAACCAACTTGCTCCAATACCCTGCGAAACATGTTTTTTTTTTTTTTTTTTTTTTTTTTTTTTTGAAGCGAGAACACGTGTGCAACCTGTACATTTTTCATGTGTTCACTGGGGCTGCATCTTGTCCTTCTAGGTCTGCAATGAAAATAAACTGATGTCAGGCACCAGGCAACAGACAACAGACGTCAGACAACAGGCAGACGTCAGGCAACAGACAACAGACGTCAGACAACAGACAACAGACGTCAGACAACAGGCAGACGTCAGGCAACAGACAACAGACGTCAGTTCTGCCAGTTGTACGCCGTGGTGCCACAGCCAAGGCCAGCCTCCACCCCCGGGGGAGACCCAGTGTCATCGCCTCGCCTTGGGGCGCCCTCATGGGCTGTGGGCGTACAGACACCCTCCAGCCAGGTCGGGGGTCTGGACACTGGTGGCACACCAGGGGGGTGTCGCCGGGGCTGTTACCGCAGTGGTGAACTTCGAGTCAGTTGAGTCATAGGACGTGCACTGATAACCCATCTGCTCTGAGGAAACTGTAGTACTGGGTCCGCTTCCAGTTTAGTCATACTGGCCCGCTGAATAGTGCTCAGTTCCAAGGTGCCAGCTGACGTTGACTGGACACAGCTTACGCAGCACAATACCGCGTGCGGACAGTGACATGACTACAATGTTGTATGTCAGAGGATCAGGAAAAATCAAACCGAACCAGTCTGCAATAGTAATGCTGTGCTGAGCAGCAACAACTCTTCACAGGCATGACCTGGCCCCTCAGTCCCACTACATCTGCCTCACAAACATGTTGTCATGCATTCTTGACCACAAAGACCTGCGCAGGAAATCGACAGTCAGACGAGGGGCCCTGTGCGGAGACAAGGCCGTGCTTGCGCAAAGAGGGGGACTCTGCAGGGCCTACAAACCAATTCAGATACAGAACCAATTCTGAGAACGTCAGCTGACACTTTTGTTTGGCGATCCGCGGTCCGCCAGCTCCGGGCACTTCGGAGCTAGTCTGGGCGCCACGGTTAGTCCAGGATTGCTCCCAGGAGGGCTGGGTACACTCGGCGGACCTGAGAACAGACGGATGGCGGGGGGTATAGACAGGAGCATCCGGCACGAGAACTTTGCTGTCAAGTCCACCGACTTCTACCGACATAGGGTTATGCACTGCACGCATATGAGAAACATCTGTCAAGTATATACCCCAGGGGGGGGGTACGCACTTGTCAAAACACTTCAAAAGCGGGGCTAACACAGGCAAAGACTTCTGAAACACCGAGGAAGGTGATCGCATTGACAAACACTGCCACCGCTGCCAAACTGGTCTCACAGAAAATAATGGTCCCTTACTCTACACACTCGAGATGGTTGACAGCCCAATCAGTCCACGTCGGCCTCCCCGAGGCACCAGCAGCAACCCGGCTCCACGCGTACCTCACAACTGACCGTTGGCTTACGATACTCTCTGTATGCTCACCCTGCACTGCTTTTAGCAGCGCACTGTCGCACAGCCATCAGGGAGTCCAGACCTTGGGCAGTATCTCGAGAAGAAAAATTGGACACACAAAGGTCCCACAAACTGAACACTGCAGGACGGATAATGGTAACCTCAGACACGACAGCTGAAGACAGAGGTTCCATGAAAGCAAATTCCGGGAATTCCCAAGACACTCTCAACGGGAACCTACATCCGGATGAAAACAGACTCTATTGACGACCCACTGGTGACTGTCTGGCACTAAAGTGCAGGGGATGGCCTTTACAGACCCTCAGTTTACAAACCAAGTACGACCGTACCTCTTCAGTACACTGCAGATTAACTTACAAGTCACTACTGCTGATCATCCGCAGAAGGTTGGCTAGGGGCAGGTGGGTTCTACTGAGTCGCCTGGAGACCGTTGGCGGAATACATGACCCGCAGAGTCATACCCCCCGTGGTGCAGTGGTCGCGACTCCACGCACATGTTCGGTAAAGGGGTTATTTTCTCCCTATAGGTCCCCCAGGTCAGTACGTCCCTTCCTGCTGTTGCCCTAGCCCATCCCTATCATTCTCCTAGACAGGAAATCAGCTACAAAGCCACTGAGTGCGGCAAACTTACCTCTATGTTTACACATACACTCTACCTCAAATTCACTACAAGCTGCTACTCAGTCCGGCTGCTACTCAGTCATGCTCTCACAGCGCTATAACCAGACTACCTGCAGTAGGCTGTCTTGCAGGCCTAAGGGTTTATCTGTCTGGCTGACTAAGGCTAAGCTATAGCAATACAGTAAAGTCATCTATGCTCACTAGAGTCCAGAGGTTACTCACCTAAAGGCGGTTTCTGTGACACTCAGGGTTACTCGTACAATACTCCTGTAATAATACACAGTACAGCACCCGCGGCCACAACATTGATGTTGCTTTACACACAGGTTTCCTGTACTGGCGTTACAGCCAATATACTCAAGTACATAGTAGGCTGTCTTCACTCACCTAGTGGTCTCCCAAGTTAGCAACCCAGGCATCTGTAACATAGGTGGTGCTTTAGTATGGCCTATGGGATATCCCATATAAGCTCACACCGTACGAGTACTAGTCCACCCAGGGTCACAGAGACTCAGTCTGCGGGTACTCACCGGGGTATCATGTACTTCAGCTACACAAAGTAGTCGGTCGCAATTGCAATTGCAGAGTAGTGGCGACAGTGCTCCCCTCTGGGGCCTGTCTCAGTGTCAGGTACACTACGCCTGGGCCTTCAAACTGGCTTCCAGGGTGCTACCAATAAAATGCCTCGTGGGCTAACTAGGGAAGGTCATATCACAGCAGCCACAAGGCAGAATCATACACAGCTCCTTCAATGGTAACAGCAGACTCACTCATACGCATCAGAACTGCTATACCACCCATCTGCCCATTGTACCGACAGTACCACTACAGGGTCTAGAACAGAGTGATTCAGAAAAGCAGGCAACACAGCAATTCCTGTAACCCACAGATAAACAAACGTTTCCCAACACGAAACCAATCTACCCCATATAGCGGGGGTGTCGCCAGGGCTTCCCACTCCTGACGGAGGGCCAACCTGCCCATGGTTGGGGAAAAAATAGAAATACGGAGAGTGACACAGAGGAGAGAAAAACAGTCGTCACTACATCCCGTAAGACCTTCAGCCCTGCGGCACAAGGACGGGCCTGAGGTCACACCAAACCAGCCAATCACCCACAGCTAGGCTTAAGGGGGACAACAAAGAAGGTATCTTCTGCAGGAAACATCAACGCAAGGAGCCAAGAAAACTGAGAGGCCTCCTCCAATCAACACCTGTTTAGGATTAGAAATAATTGTCTCTTCCCCAATGCCATAGCTGGGCCCTACAGACGGAAAACAATACACGGAAGAACGTCACACTGGGGTGCGGCAGCATCAGACTACAGACTACAGACTTTCGACTCTTAGAGCTCAGACCGTCCTAAGGTGCCACTGAGTTACATTAGTGCCACAGCGACTGACCCTCCAGGTGAACACGCAGTACATCACAGTAGAACTAACCGTGTAGCTACTGTTACATTCCTGAATAGCTTCAGTAGACACGGCTATGACCGTAATCATCGGAGTGACTAGGGGTATTACCATCAACCCAAAGTTCATCTCTCGCATACGAACTAGTAAACTCAGTCACCTGTAGGGTATCACTGACCTCTGGACTTCTATTACAGTCAACTGTCATACTACCTGCATCACACTAGGCAGTTACCAGCTATCCTCGTATCAGACGAAGGTACAGACAGTAAACTAAATCTCTGGCTTCTTCTGGACTCAGGTACGGGGAAGGGTTGTCATTCCTCCAGTCCTTGCCACAGACTGCCTTACCCTGAGGGCATGACCATCCTCAGGGTCACGAATGATTAATACATAACTAGGTACTCCCTCACATTACACGCAGACACAGGCGAGAACGACACTGATTTTTGTGCCAACGACAGGGAAGTAAGCTGGTACAAAACACTATACATGCAACTAGAATTGAAACTTCATACCACTTCCATACCACTGCACGAAAGGCAACGACGTCTCCATGCACTGACACCGTGGAGAACGCCGCAGCGAACTCGCCACTGGCATTCCAGCCAACAAGGTGTCAGGCAGAGAGAACGAGGTCGCGCGGTCCTGCAGAGTGCAGGCTAACGGGTTGGCCAGCTGACTCGGATACAGCGGTCGCTCAGACTGGCTCTCGGTCACTGCCACCACGGATACAACTGCCTGTCACCGGTTGGCGCCAGCTAACAGGGCCATAAACCAAACAGGCCAAATGCCCATTGAGATGCAGATGGCTGTATGACATGGGTCAACTATGGGTTAGTGTGGCGTATCGCCTGGTGCTGCAACCGGAACGACGGATCAGGTCAATGACAAAACAATCAACCACAACGAAGACACAGACAGGCAGACCGACTGAAAGACTGGCTGATTGCAGAAAGGCAGAAAAATGGGAGACACCTATCCAACAAGAAGCACTCGCTGACTTGCAACTAAACTAACAGGCTCAAAACAACACTACACAATCACAGCGAAATCTCCCCCCCACAGGGGAAGCCAATGTCTTGCGGGGGTGTTTGCTCTGGGTACCTCTCGTGACGCAGAACACGCGCGCACAGGTACTCACGCACACACACACCCTGGCTGGCATACGTAGACACAAGCAAACAATTGCCAGCACAGTGAGACCGACACCATCAGAGTGTCGCCTCAAACATCCCCCTGGCCTCAAATCGGCAAGACCTGTATTTGCCACCTCAGGGCTGACAACGGGGTATCAATGTAACTGCATCGCACTCACAGCAGTACACGAGCAATAAATCTGTTCACCTATACACCTCCTATACAACCGCGCATCAGCACACCACGGACATGACACGGGGCACTCTGTATCCTACAGACTACCATCACCAGACAAACTAGCTGGGTACTGTTCATCTCACTGTGTGTATTCACCTGAGTCATAACCGCCGGTTACCTAAAATTCAGCTAGTAAATCTATATCTGTATTTCCGTCATAGTACGTTACATCACAAGGAGTTCCCATTTACATAGGATACTAGGATACTCCCTATCTCACGGATCAGGTCATATCCTCTAAGTAACACTCCTAAGTAAACGTACGCGTAATACACCGTAACTACATCAACCTGGGCTGCAGCGGAGTTTTCTCTAAAAACAGTAACTCACTCCTGAGCTGCTGTACAGCTGCCATACAGATTTTTGCTCGGTGGGTGATCTACACCCTGGTGGTAATACCGGTTGCTCTGGTCACACTCGGTGGCACTCACAGTGGCACACACTCTATGGACTATGGGATGGACACAGGTCGACCTCCTACATAGACATCAACACCCTCGATACTTGCAATTACCCCAGAATCTCCTCCAGTACCCTCTCTCAGAACTAGAAAGAAAAATGGGCACCCTGCTTCACGGCCGGCAGCTGCTGAGCGTCGATGGACTTTGTAAGTGAACCAGGAATGGAAGCTTCTCGAGCACCAGACTATCTGCATTACTGGCACTGATATCGGTTTCCCAGCAGGCTCAAGTGACAGGGCGTATGAAGAATCCAGTCTTGATGAAATGAGAGAGGGGAACAGAAGCAGGAACGAAAGAAACGCAGGGTTAGAATCAGGCACACTTGATTGATTGGCGCCCAAGCGAAGCGCCCACGCAAGCACCGAGTGTATGAAGGGGGGGGGTCTCCTGGCACAGAAAATGCGTGCCGGAGAGCTGATTTTTCGTAACCCCCCGCCCCTCTGGCTTGGTGTTACCTATCCTAGGGGAAGGAAATTCCCTTTAACTGGCTTGCCGAATTTGGCAGCCCAAAATGAGGGCAAAGGGCCCCCAAAATTTTAGCCAGAAAATAGGCAGGGTCTGGCAGGGGTGTCTGGGCTAACCCACAGGGGTGCCCGGGTGACGCCCGGTCCCCTGGGATTCTCGGCGAAGTCCATGTTGTCCTCTGGGGGATACAGGTGCACTGAGCACCTGATGGTCGGGTCGCCCTCTTGTTGTCCATGGGGCCCCAGACCTTCACGTCCTTCTCGCCTTTGGTGCCAGCCATCGCCCAGCAGGAGGGCAGGACGAAGTGGCAGCAGCCAGACCAGGCTTCCGAACCAAGAAAGACATCACCTGCACCTGCTTGGCGGAGTCATAGGCAGCCAATCGGATGCAGCACTGAGGGTAGGCCTTGCAGCCATCGTTGGCCTCGTGCAGCGCCTGGCTGGCCTCAGTGCAGCCGATCTTCGTTGGCGTCAGTGCACGCGCCCGTCGCTGGAGTCTGTGCAGGCGAACTTGGGCAGCATCAGTGCAGGCGGACCTGGCTGGCATCAGTGCAGATGGACCTGGCTGGCATCAGTGCAGATGGACCTGGCTGGCATCAGTGCAGATGGACCTGGCTGGCATCAGTGCAGGCAAACATGGGCAGCGTCCACATTGTCCTGTACCGGTCGCCATAATAACCAGCGGCTGCGCCAGGGAACCGCACTGTGTTTTTGGGGGGGCGCCTGCGGAAAAAAGCACCGTGCTCTGTCCAGTGCATAATCAAACAGCTGTCAATCGTAAATGGATGGCCACTGGATCCTCCGAAGGCCAAACCTTTTCGGTGTGCACTGGAATTTGCTGATCGCACTAGGTCACATGCAAACGGTCTCCGATCACCCAACGCTACGCACAGTAAGCTGAATAAGGCGCTCGGCTGAATTTCCAAGCGAACCCACACCCGGGGTTGGTCTGGGCCACAGTAAACAAGAAAGCAAAACGAATAACCAAATCCACCGACACGGCAAACCAAGGTGAGGGCAACCTGGACGGTAGCGACGGTACATAAAGGCAGACGCATAAAAAAAAAAAACATATACCAAGTCAATATACACTAGTACACTGATGGGACTAGGTAAGGAACTTGACTGGTAAGACAGCGTACTCAACGTAGGCAATGTAACTAAACCAAGTACAAACGTAGTACGACTGTAGGCATACATTATTCCTAAAAATCATACAATCCACAAACAGTCCTAAACCAGTGAATATGGCGTCTCACAGCCATCCAGGTACATCGGGTTGAGTTCTAGGTATACGGTAGTAAAGCTAACTACATGCGTATCATCGCAAGAACTGTGCATCATCTAATCAAAATACACCTGTGGACTCGAGGTTTGCTCGTACTCACCTACGCAAGAGTGAACGCAAACTCCTCCACACACGAGTGTACTCCTCACGTGCCAGCACATATCCACGCACGCACCGAGAAGTGGCATTCCAGCCCACATTCTCACACCCGTGTCCGTACACACACAAATGAACACCCAGAATGCTCAAATTAGCGCAAAAACCCACTCATGTGCGCGTCAACGCATGCACTCAAGTCACGCCAATGCCACACGGACATTGAACTACAATTGCCGTGCACAGCCACACACTCAATTGAGGTATATGGCCCAAGCAACGTTGGCGATGCTGGTAGGCCGCTATCCTAATTGGCATACTCAAAAACTTCATAAACTTGGGCAAAGCACTTGTTCATAACATCCAAAGACGAGTGGTGTTGGGCGTCTGTGGTCTTTGGCATGCAAGCGGTGGCGCACCGTGCAGCAAATAAAAACCAAAGTGCACAAACTTACAACCATCCAGGCATAAACTTTCAACCCACGAATTTGCGCGAGAGTGGACGACGGGAGCCGTACAAACGCATATTCGACCAAACGAAAGCAAGCACAAACGTGTGCTAACGTGCCAACCACATGCACGCACCAAGGAAAAACGGCAAATGAATTGCCTTAATTTTTGAGACTTCAAGAAATCAATCAAGCTTGCCTTGACACGGGCTACCAAGCATCTACCACTTTCCCCTAAGAATTTATTCCTTCCGAAAGTGGCATCATGGTGCCCAACTCATTCATGTTTGACTCGTTCTCCGTGAAATCTTTCACGTCCATACCCTCCTCGGAGTGCCAATGAAATAACGCCCTGCGGGGAAACTCCGTCGTAACCGCTCATCCTTTCAATTGAACTTGTCATGGATGGCGGTGTTGTTTTCGACGAAGGTGGCATACATCTTCAAAACATTTTTGATGGGATGTCGAAGTCATCCATCCCTCATCGTCTTAGCGAAGGCGTCCTTCATCCATTGATCCATGATGGAGTACGAGAGGACACCGCGGGGTTGGAATAGAAACAAGACCACACAAAGGAAACAAGACAAGCCAAAGCTAACCAAACGAAGTTTTCATGGGATAAAATTTCCCAAAAATTTTAAACTCCCTAGGGACAATCAAAACACACGCAAACAAAACCCATTGGGGCTTGGGAACCCCGGGGCAAGTCACCAAGGTGCCCGGGTGACTCTCCGGTGCTTGGCAACTCTTGGCCATGACAAAGAAGTCGTGGGGCATGCTTTGTTTTTCTAAAGCGCCCAAGCGGAGGCGCGGCCTTGCATTTCTCAAGCGCCCAAGCGGAGGCGCGGTTTTGCATTTCTAAAGCGCCCAAGTGAAGGCGCGCTTTGCATTTCTAAAGCGCCCAAGTGGAGGCGCGCTTTGCATTTCTTAGGCGCCCAAGCGGAGGCGCGGGCGTTGACGAAGAAATGGGAGACAAAGGCAAGTAACACAAACTCACAAGGCAACAAAAGGATCCCCCGCTCAAAAGGAGAGCATTTCCGGAGTCGGCGCAGGAAAGTCCTAAAATTTGTTGACTTGCCACAAAATTAGGCAAGCCTCTGCTACCACAAAGAAAAAGAGAACTACTCGACTCCGTAGTAAGTTATGACTTGCTATAGAATATCCCCAAAATGCTTATATTTCAACTACTCAATGGTTAGCAAAACCTATAAAACAAAGATTGGAAAATGGGCTCATAAAACTATGTAATTTTTGGGAGGGGTGCACACGAGCAAAAATTCATCTAAAACAATTTATGTGATTGTTTGCATAAAAATATTTCAATTCAAAATACTCCTAGGGTCATACCCGCAAACACAACAAACAAAACTACGAGCAAGTAAAGGCGAAGCAAGGAAGATACAAAGGAAATCACCACGTGTACGTCCGAGTCATTGTTGACGATGTGGGGCCGCCGTGCCGTTGCCAAGGCCCCACCATTTCTGTTTCTCCACGGCGGCAGGTCGTGGTGGCCAAGGCATTCAAGATCCTTACGGCTCTACCCCCATGGACGGAACCGGGCTCACCACGGCTCCATGCTAAACAAAGCATGGGAGACGTGTGACACCAAATCCAATATCATGCTTGCATTACCTTTATCCTTGCCCGTAACTAAACAATAATAAACCATGCAATGGACATCACTACGTGTAACAACCCAAATCCAAACAACAGTAAACAAACAACACATGCTTGAATGGAATGAATGCATAACAATGCAATGAGTGTAATGAAAGTATGTGAATGCAACACATGGAAAGCGACAAAGCAAAATAGTGGTGCACCATCATGAATCTACGATTCCCACCTCGAAAGCGAACTAATCAATTGAAGAGGATAAATGTTCAATCAGAATCAAACCTAATGGATCCTTACATTCGCATGTTCGGGCGACGGCACCGCTGGCTGCAACACAGCCTAAACTAACCAATCACGATCTTTAAACAGCACCAATATGATTACGTGACAGAATTGAATTGATTGAAAGAATTGAATGACGCACCGTCCGCACTGATCGCGGCTCGAAGACGACGCGATCTGTCTGGCACTGTACTGTCTAAATCTGCAACCCCATCAGCGGAACTGTAGCGATCTTGATAGAAATCTATTTTTTTCAACTCTCTGCACAGGTCAAAACAGGAATGAAAGGTATGCGATGCGAATGGAGCGCGCAGCGCGCACGTAGGGTTAGAATATGCGCTGTGCTCGCAATGCATGTGCCTAATTGAGGCATTCACACGCTGTGACGCTTTCCCTGTACCCCAATTCATCCTTGTTCTCTCTTCACAGGTAAGAAAAGAAAGTGTTTGCTCGTGTGTAGCCGTAGCGTTAAAGTAGGGTTGCTTAAAACGCTTAGGCTTGTTTATAACTCGCAATAGGGTTGTTTTGCGTTCGCTTCACTTCGGCATTCACACGATGCATGGTGAGTAAGGTAGGTAAGCCCAGGAGGAGCTCACCTCTTGGTTGAGTCAGTGTGGTCATGGTTCCGCCTCCCTTCCCTGCATGCGTGCACACGATGCATTAAAGGGTAGGCCACGCGAAATGCGCACGGTAAACCTTGTTTAGGTTACCCAGGGGCTCCTGGTACGTTCTTTAAGAGAACCTGAGGAGTCTCTTAACGCTTGCTTGCTTGACAGGGGTGTTTGAGGACAGCGTATTATAGGTCACACTGAGAAGCGTATAATACGTGGAGTGTGGCTTGGTTCCTCAGCCGCAAACACCCCTTCATTGGCCTTTGTTGTACAGGTGGGAGAGGTTCAGGGTGATTGGTGCACGCAGCAGCTGCCTTCGGCGGCTATCCCATTTTTCTGCCCCAGCTAAACAGGGGCGCTGATCACACAATCAATTGACTGCGCCTCAGCCAGGAGTGGCGTGGGCAGTTCGACTCCATCGACATCCGCGCTGTGCACGCAACAAGAGCACCCCTTCCTTCCAAGCCCTAGCAGGGAAACGTGTTGTGACGTGCCTGATAGGCCACAGTTGCTTAGCAGCGCTGTGTTCTCGTGTCTTCTTCACAGGAGGGTCATTAATACCCAAGACTTCATTGAAAGCAACACCAAGTAGCGTGTGTAGGGGTTAGGGTCAGCAGGCCTGGCAGGAGTTGAGTGCAAGTGATGAGTGCTCACCCTGCCTTCGAAGGCCGGTGCTGGCGTTAGTGAGTGTAGTGTAGTGGTGTCTCCTGTCCCGCGTGCTTTTCCTCGTGGGCAGGGGAGTGCGTTAGCTTTTGGCCCTTAGCAAAAATGGGCGTTTTGTATGTCCTTAGCACACTTGGCCACCCCTCCCCTCTAGTAGGTAGGGCTTTTGCCGTCTTCCCCCAAGGATAGGCGCGAGCACAGAAATTGGGCGCCATAGGAGTGGTAATAGTACCTGATTAGGACCTTCGGTCCGACGTCAGCGAAGCCCGGTCTCCGGGAGCCACGCCGGGGAGAGAAGTGAGACACACACAGACATACGTAGCACACATAGGGGTATGGTAAACCCTGTAAGGAAGGGTAGAACCCCATGGGTCTGGACCAGTCAGGGGTCCTAACTGTGGGCTCGCTTGTCCCCAAGGAGGGAAGACACACCTTGCCTCATAACACCTTGCTTGTCATTCCCCCCTGGTGTAGTAAGCCACCGTTCTTCGTTGGCTCCCCAAGGTCATTACATCAGGGCAGTCCCCATGCAACACATGGTCAACAAGACATACACTCGCTGGGTGGCTGCAATCCTGATAAGCGGCCACCTGGCCCACGCTGGAAACCATAGGCATGCGTCTGCAGGGCACAGACAGGGTCAGTGCACACCCATACACAGGCACGTCTGCAGAAGAGTGCTCACTGCACCTGTCAGTAGACTGACACAGGGAAATTAGTTTCGCTTTTTACGCTGGGACATTGTCTCGGCACGGGTTAGGAGCTGCCCCTCGTTGTTCTCAACGACGTAGGTGCGGAGGATGGGGTTGATACTCCCGTCTGGTTGTATGAAGGCTGACATAGGTTCCCAGGTCGCCTCAGATAACCCATAGCCATCCCACAGGGTTAGGCATTTCCAGCCCTGTTTATACTCGTGGCGAGCAATACCCGCAACCACGTAGTAACCATCGACTGCCATCTCATCGGCAGTCATCTCTTCGAGTTCGTCTGCCTCCTCTGGACTGGCAGCGTTCTCTAGGTCTATACGCTCGACCTCACTGTCGCTGAGGCGCCTCTCATCCCAAGACAAATCGTCAGGGGAGTGATAGTGCCTCAACTGTTTAGGTGCACACAGCAGTTCACCACCTAGACGTGGACTGCACCTGACATGGATCCTGGATCCATCTATCCTGATGATACGATAGGCTCCAAAATAAGGGTCCTGTAGGCAGTTACGTGGCCAGGAGGGGAGGCGTGAATGGTGTACCAAAACAAGGTCACCAACCTTGAAGCTGGCAGGTCGCCGTAGGCGGTTCCGTCGGCTCAGTTCACGGTCACGAATGTGTCTCAGGTTAGTTCCAGCCTGGTTAGCCAGAGACTTCTTGTGTTCCAGCCAATCTCCCACAGGGCTCTTGAAGTCCTCAGGAAAGGGGGTTTTGAAGAACCAAGCAGGTCTTCCTCCATGGAACAGTTCGTGGGGGCTGAAACCCGTAGAGGAGCTCCGCTGTGAGTTCATGGTCAGCACTGCCCAGGGCACTAGACGTACCCAGTCCTTGGTACGCTTCTGTTTCATCAGGATTCTTAAGTTTTGCTCCACCACACGGTTCTGTCTCTCACAGAGAGGGTTAGACGTGTGGGTATAGGGCACACCTGTGGTTACCTCCACGTTGAGGGCATTTAGCACTCGTTTGTACCACCCAGTGTCACTGCGGATGCGTACATCCTCATCAGAGTGCACCTGCTTAGGTGCTCCATAGGGTTCGAACCATTGTTCGACCAACATTTTCACAGTCTGCTCACCTGTGATTTTCTTATTGCAAGGGAACACACGGGTGAAGCGAGATAGGCCACAGGTGACCACTAGGCAACTATCATAGCCGCCGAAGCGTGGTAGGCCGTGGATGAAATCCACGTAGAGAAGAGAGTTAGCACAATAGGGTATGGGTAAGCTGGAGATCAGGCCCGTATCCCTACTGTCGCTCTGCTTGCTGGCATGACAGCCACAAGCATCCACAATGGTCTGCATACGCGACCTCAGTTCAGTCAGGGTTAGACTAGAGTAGAAACACTCACGGAAGAAGTCCACTGAGCGATTCGCGCCAGTGTGACCAGAACTGAGATGGGACCACTGTAGGCACCCATCCAGTCGTGCCTCAGGCACCACAATTCGGTCCTCGTAGAAGAGGTATTGATTGTTTTGATACCACTGGTGCCTGTCAATGACACGGGGTTCGAGACCAGTGCTGAGGGTTTGGAGAATTTGTTGGTACTCTGACTGATAGTCGGTTAGACTCCAACCCTCCAGGATTCCAGCAGTGCGCATGGACAGGTCAAGCTGGACATCCATACGCTGGAAAGCCTCTCTGTCGAGCGCCTCAGAGCTCTCACCTATAAGCGCATCGAAGTTGTTGCGCGATATATAGTCAGACAGTTCATTCTTTATTCCGGGGATATGATGCACTGTCAGCCTGAACTGGCTCAGGTAAGTCCACCACCGCTTTAGCTTAGCTTTCTCTGGTGGTGGGCCCTTCTGAAAAGACTTCACAGGCTCCTGGTCACACAGCCAGACAATAGGGTTAGATCCCAGGAGTCGGGATTGTGACGAAAGCACCAACATACCGGCCAGGAGTTCCTGGTCATAGGTGCTGTAATTGGAACGCGCTTGGTTCCATTTCCAATTCCAGTGTCCCAGTGGCACCAGTCGCCACTCACTGGTAGGATAGTCATGTTTCAACGAACCATCACAGTTCAGTCCACTAGTACGATAATGGCAGTGGGTTAGCTCAGCGGGGTTAAGCTCCTGCCATTGGTGGATCGTACCACCCCCCCCTACATCACTGGCATCAGTGATCAGGACTATCTCGCCCTTAGGGCGGGGTACTCCCAGGCAGTTGGAGGAGGCAATCTTCGTCTTCAACTCCTGGAAACACTCTTCCTCTCTGGCGGTCCACCTCCAGGGAGTAGTTTTCTTGATTAGGTCAGTGAGGGGGGCAGGGGAGGAAGTAAAATTGTGAATGCGACGCCGATAGAAATTACAGGCGCCCACAAAACTCCTCACGTCGTGTAGACCCCCCTTAGGGTCATCGCGAATCTGCATGTCCTGTAGGGGCTGCATCTTAGACGCGGCTGGTTTCCACCAACCATACCCCACGTCAAAACCCAAATATTCCACCTCCTCTTTCATAAACTCACATTTTTTGAGTTTGATTCGGAGATGGTTTTCTTGACAAACAATGAAAAATTCACGGAGGAGAAGGACATGGTCCTCTTGGGTATTAGTACCCAAACTCACGTCGTCGATGTGAGCCTCCATTTCTGCACCCCGAGAAATCAACTCTTGTACTAGAGGCCTGCGCCTCAGTATGTACAAAATTTTGTTCATTAGCTCCTGGAAGAGCGCTGGGGCATTAGCCACCCCGAAAGGCATAACCTTCCACTTAAAGACACGGCCCTTAGGGGTTATAAAAGCCAGCAGCTCCTGAGCTGCGGCGGTTAGCTCCACCTGCCAGAAACCAGAGCGTTTGTCCATTTTGGTCTTGTACCTGCATTTGGCAATACGCTCCAGGTTTGAGGTTTGAGGTTTGATTTTGCGGGTACTAGACGCCTTTCGGCCCTGGGGGGCCACCTGGTCGGGCCAGGTGATATCCTCCCCACCGGGTCCTGGTGGGGGGCCCTCCAAGACGCACCTCCTGCCTGGTGGCGGAGTCCCCGGGGTTCACAGGGCTCGGAGCCCCGTTTCTCCCCAGCTTCCCCGTTTCGCCGCTCCTCGGTCAGTGCATCAATTCACAGCCGTGGCTGCGGGCGCTTACCCACTGCGTCGCCCCCGTAATGCGTGGTCGCCCGGGGCGCCGGCGCTGCCGGGCCCGTGCTACTGGCTTGTCGCCAGTGGGACCCCCTCGGGCTGGCGCGGAGGCTGCCTAGCCTAGGGGTTGGGGCGTGGCGCAGTGCGCCACTACTGCCTTGGCGGGTGCAGTGCCCTGTCCGTGTGTGCGCGGCGCTAGCGGCCGGCTCGGGGGGCTCGGGCCGGTACCTGGTGTTGTGTCTCTCCCGTTTCCCCCATCCCGCCCCGCGTGTCCCGCGCTGCGTGTGGCGGGCCGTCCTGTCCGGGTGTCCCTTACCCTCGCTCGCTGGTACGCCATTCCACGCGGTCTGTGCGTTCCGCGGGCTCGGTCCGGTTGCCCTTCTGGTAGTCCCCGCGTGCCCTTTGCGTGTGTGTGCCCTCGCGCTCCCTCGGCGTCCGCTCCCCCCCCCCCTGGGTGGTATGGCGTGCGCACCTCGCGCGGTCCCGGCACTGGGCGCTGGTAGGGCCGTTCCACGTGGTCCGTGCCCCTCCGCGTGTCCTGCTCCGGTCCCTTGCTCCGTCTGGCGTGCTTGGGGGGGGGCGGTCCGGTCCCGGTTCCCCCCTACTTGGCTTGGGGCCGTTGTTGCGAGGGGCGTCTGAGGTCAGGCGCCCCCCCACCCCCGACTGCCCGCCCTCTGGGTGGGCTGCCGAGGCCCACTACCGACTGGCTGTGGGTGCGGGGGGGTGCAGGCGTGGGGACCCGTCACCAACCCCACAGCGCGCCCTCTTGCGAGCTGGCTTTGCGCGCTGTGGGGGCGGCACGAGGGCGACCGGGGGGGGGCCCTCCTGCCTGGGTGTGTGGCGTCCGGGGTCAGGCGCTCTCCCACCCCCGACTGCCTGCCCTCTGGGCGGGCTGCCGGGGTCCACTACCCACTGGCTGTCGGTGCGGGGGGGTGCGGGCGTGGGGACCCGTCACCAACCCCACAGCGCGCGCTCTTGCGTGCTTTGGGGGCGGCATGAGGGTGCCTGGGGGGGGCGCCTCTTGCCTGGGTGTGGGGCGTCCGGGGTCGAGCGCTCTCCCAACCCCGACTGCCCGCCCTCTGGGCGGGCTGCCGGGGCCCACTATTCACTGGCTGCGGGTGCGGGGGGGTGCGGGCGTGGGGACCCGTCACCAACCCCACAGCGCGCGCTCTTGCGAGCCGGCTTTTTGCGCTGTGGGGGCGGCACGAGGGCGCCCGGGGGGGGCGCTTCCTGCCTGGGTGTGGGGCGTCCCGGGTGGGCGCTCTCCCGGCCCCCGTCTGCCCGCCCTCTGGGTGGGCTGCCGGGGCCCACTACCCACTGGCTGTGGATGCAGGGGGGTGCGGGCGTGGGGACCCGTCACCAACCCCACAGCGCGCGCTCTTGCGAGCTGGCTTCTGCGCTGTGGGGGCGGCACGAGGGTGCCCGGGGGGGGCGCCTCCTGCCTGGGTGTGGGGCGTCCGGGGTCGGGCGCTCTCCCACTTCCGACTGCCCGCCCTCTGGGCGGGCTGCCGGGGCCCACTACCCACTGGCTGTGGGTGCAGGGGGGTGCGGGCGTGGGGACCCGTCACCAACCCTACAGCGCGCGCTCTTGCGCGCTGTGGGGGCGGCATGAGGGTGCCCAGGGGTGGCGCCTCTTGCCTGGGTGTGGGGCGTCCGGGGTCGGGCGCTCTCCCACCCCCGACTGCCCGCCCTCTGGGCGGGCTGCCGGGGCCCACTACCCACTGGCTGTGGGTGCGGGGGGGTGCGGGCTTCGGGACCCGTCACCAACCCCACAGCGCGCGCTCTTGCGAGCTGGCTTTGCGCGCTGTGGGGGCGGCACGAGGGCGCCCGGGGGGGGCGCCTCCTGCCTGGGTGTGGGGCGTCCGGGGTCAGGCGCTCTCCCACCCCCGACTGCCCGCCCTCTGGGCGGGCTGCCGGGGCCCACTACCCACTGGCTGTGGGTGCGGGGGGGTGCGGGCGTGGGGACCCGTCACCAACCCCACAGCGCGCGCTCTTGCCAGAAGCCAGAGCGTTTGTCCATTTTGGTCTTGTACCTGCATTTGGCAATACGCTCCAGGGTATTTTCCATTTTAGGAATACTCCCTGAGTGGTTCTGGGTTTTCTTGTTGACCTCACCATAGTCAACAACCAGTCGTAGGGCAGTGGACCCTGGTTTGGCAACCAGGAAACAGGGACTGCAGTGATGGGGATAGTCCCCCTTCTTTTTTTTGAGGCATGGCGGTCCCCCGCCCAAAGCATTGCACCAAAGCGGCCTAACCATGGGCAAAATGAGCGTTCATGGTGAGCCGAAGCTCTCCGAAGGACAGCCGCGGGTATTTACAAACCTAATCAGGGTGAAAACACTGCATGAACTGCACCATGGGCCTGAAAAGGTTAAAATACTAGTGGAGGCCATTTCGGTGAAAGATGCAAAGGGATATATAGCCTATACCAAGGCAAAATAACAAAAAGATGATATAATGAAAAAGTGGACCAGTGGATTGAGCGAAGAGAAGCGAGCAAGTGCAGGGGCAAAAAGTAAAACAGACTGGAACATTCTGGCTTGCCTGAAATCAGTCTGGGGCCCTGTAGCTGATCTGAGAATTACTAAAGTACAAAGCCCTTTCATTCTGCTCAAGTCTTGCGCTCTTGCCGTAGTGGTCCTGAAAAAAAATAGAAAAGAAAAATTCCAATTGATGGCTCAAACAAAAAAGACTCAATGGATCGGTAAGGTTTCCTGGTGCGCAGAGCTGTGCATGCAGTGGTACAGTGTGGTGCAGTGTGGTGGCGGTGTTGTGTTCTGCCGTGTAGGTGGGTGACGGGTGAAGGCTGATGTGTCAGATGGCTATTGGTTGCTGGCTGCGTGCTGGTGGATGTTGGCGACTGCTGTTCCCTGGCTGATTGCTCTCGGCTGCTGGGTGCTGGATGTTGACTGCTGCTGCTGTTTGTCGTTGGCTGTGGACTGCTGGCTGCTGGTCGTTGGCTGCTGGTTGCTGGACGTTTGCTGCTGGTTGGTAGCTGGGTGCTACTTGCTTGCTGATACAGGTCTAAGGAGTGTCGGAAGAGGGGAGCAGGAAGCCGGGGGGGGGGGGGGATAGTGTCTGGGGTGTCTGGGGTGTGTGGTTGGGGGGGGGGGTGTTTGCTGGCTGTTGTCGCTGGAAGTGTCCTACTGTGGAAGGGAGGTGGTGGGTGGTTGATGTGCTGGCTGTTGGCTGATGGCCGCTGGTTACTGGTTGTTGGTCGCTGGCTGCGGGTTGCTGACTGTTGCTGCTGCTGGTTGTTTGCTGTTTGTTGCTGGCTGTTGGCTGCTGGCTGTTGGTTGCTGATTGTTTGCTGTTTGCTGACAAGACGAGAGTGCCGCTGGTGAAGCGAGTGTATGCGTTGGGGATGAAGGATGGGACTGGAGGTTAAGTGTCATTTGGAGGAGGTATGCGGTT
Source organism: Eutreptiella sp. 'Long Island Sound 2002' (assembly GCA_964036045.1). NCBI lineage: Eukaryota > Euglenozoa > Euglenophyceae > Eutreptiales > Eutreptiaceae > Eutreptiella > Eutreptiella sp. 'Long Island Sound 2002'. Next base: position 23,819,080 of record OZ038391.1, read on the forward strand.
GATGATGTGAGGATGTAGTGGTTGAGGCGGAAAGTGTTGAAGTTGTATGGCTGAAGTTTTGGTGGGGGGTTTCGGTTTTGTGGTAGGGCGTTTAGAGTGAGGTCGCTGGTTGGTTGGTTCTTTGTTGGTAGGGGATGGAAAGTGCAGTGGGTGGGGAGCGGTGGACGATGTACTGTAAATGGAAAAAGATTCGTTCCAGGGGTTGGAGGTGGTCGTCGGAGATAACTGATGAAGGTTAGAGATGGGGTTGTCGATAAGCCATTGTTTGGTTTCGTTGAGGAGGGTGGTGAGAGGTTTTCGTCGATGTTTTAGGGCTTGACGAAGAGATTTGATGTTGGAGTAGTAGGTTGTGTTTGGTGGGGGTGTGCGTAATTGATTGCTGAGTGTGTTGGGTATCAGGGTTCGAATGAAGTTGCGGCGGTCGCCTTTGGAAGCGGTGGCCCACCAAGTGATGATGGTGTTGTGGAAGTGCCCATTCCAAGTGTTGAAGAATTTTTTTCGTATTGCGTTGGTGGTGTGGCATTCGGTGATGAAGGTGATGGGGTCTAAGGGGTGGTGGTGGTTACAAAGAGGGCAAAGGTAGGTGTTGAGGATGAAGTGGGCTTGGTAGCCCTTGCAAGAGAAGAGGTCATTCACCCACTTAAAGGTGAAGGTGGAGAACCACGAGGATTTGAGAAAGAAGTGATTACTAAGGGAGAGGTGAATGTTGTTGTGTTGATGGGTTGGGAGTTGATGTTTCGTGAGTTTAGAGGTTATTTTGCCGGGAAGTGGAGTTTGGTTCATGGCCAGTTGTGTGGAAGTTGTGGGGGAGAGAAGGTAATCGAAGTGGGTGGTGCTCCATTTGGAGACACTGTCCGCCGCGTCATTGCCGGGGAAATCGGCATGTCCTTTGATCCAAGTGAAAAGGATGGCGATGTGTTTTAGATGTTGGAGAAGATGCCATATGAGGTTGTACCAAAGAGCAAAGGAGTTGTTGCTAGTGGTGAAGGGAGGAGAGTGAAAGTGAAGGAGGGTGTTTAGGGTGAGGCATGTGCTCAAGTTGTCGATGGCGAAGATGATCGGTTGGGGGAGGGTGGTGAGTTGAGGGTAGAGGAGGGAGATGATGATGGCATAGATTTCTGCTGGGTATGACCCTTTGAGGGGAGAGGGGGAGGTAATCATAAGTAAGAAAAAGTGCTTTTCCATTGCTTTGAGGCATACTCTAGTTGTATTAGAGATGCACTGAGCATCCATGCATTTTAATCTTAGTATTGGTCCAACCAAAACTGGTGATAACACATTTTGACCTATGGAACCAAACACCTAATCAGGATATGGAGTGGACCCCTTAATCCCCTTTCAATGTGAAGTAAAATATCATTTCCTGAGTTGACTGAGCACTGACATACCTAAAGTAGAGCCTATGAATTTATCTATGTTTTTCCATGAATTCTTAGCTATCCTAGTGGTATGCACCCTAGGGGGCTGGGCACCTCTTTTTGAGAGGTCCTGGGTTCAATTCCTGGTCAGCCTAGCTAAGTAGGAAGATCCCATGTGACATGGCAGTGACCTCATCGCCACATACCATGCCACCTCAGCACATATGGGACCCAAAACAAAGAGTGCACATCTCCTAAGATGGCACTATGGAGAGAGAGTGATCCTGAGGCAGTTTTCTAACTCTTTTCCTAAAACATTTCAGCTATCTTTGTGAATATGCATTCATATGTGACCTGAGTTGCAGTTTCTGTGAATATCCAATCATCTTTCACTGTTCACACTGCAGCCCTTCATGCTTTGATCCTGAATTACCTTCTCCTTGCATACTATTGGCTTGGGCTATCCTGGATTGACTTGGCTTTACTGTATTTCAACAAACAAAAGCTTTTCATCATCCAAAACAAGCAGCAGGACACCCTACGGCAACAACAAGCAGCAGGAGAAGCAAAAACACAGTGCTGAAAACACTATAAACGTTTCTGGTAGCAAGAGGCAGCCTGTCTCTGTGCACCGGCAGCGACCCCGCGCCGTACAACCAGTGCTCCGAGCAGGCAAATATAAACAGAAGGGCGGATTAAGATGGATCCAGGAAGAGTGGACGCCGACGTGAAGACAGCGCCAGCGCCTGAGGCACCGGCAAGGCCGGCGCCTGGCGCTGTACCTTCAGCGGAGCCCTTACATGGGCCAGTGGATACGGCGGAGGACTCCCTGGATGGCCTCCAGACGGCCTTCGGGGCCCTGTCCGTCGAGGAGGTGGTGGCGCAGCCTGCAAAAAGGAAGAGAGAGAGCGAGAAGGATGCTGGAGACAGAGCAGACGAAGGAGAGGAGCAAGGGCAAGACCCGACGGATGTCCCTACCTTCGAAGGCGCACCAAGCGCTTCTGGCCTCCAAGCATCACCCTCTCCCATAACCACCACACTCCCAGCCGCCGCAACATCCACTTCCACAACCAACCCGCCTATGGCAGAGGGCACAGGCTTTACTGGCATGCCTCACTACCCCGCCTATGGCATGGGCCCACCTACCACTGCGCTCCTTGAGGCAACTACTGCCAGTGAGCCAGTGGCTTCCAGCTCTGCGCCGCGATGGTATGCGGCTGACCATCCCCATCCACTCCACGCCACTGGAACCTACATGGAAGTTCCTGGGTATGCTCCTGGGTATGCACCTGGGTATGCACCCTTGAGTGGGTTGAGGAGAGGGCCAGAGTCTCTGGGAGGCAGGAGTAGAGGATCGGGAAGATCCTCCAACAGGTCCCTGACGCGGTCGGAGATCAACGAGGTGCTCCGAGGAGCCACTTCGCAAATCGTAAGCGACCTCACGCAAGAGATCAGGGAGCAACTGGAGCCCCTGATGATCCCGACCCATGCGTCGCCTACGACGGTGGGAATGTCACCCCACCGAGTACAGGCTAACCACCTGGCGGCAGGGTTGACAAATACCCTGGGGAGCCTGAGGAGCCGACCGATGCCGACTCCTGCAGCAGTACCGAGAAGTCCATTCGTCCCGAGAACGGCCCAGCCGCCCTACAGCCACGTGACGAACTCGACGAGGGCCGAGCTGGACCAGCTGGGGCTGACAGCCCTAAGGGCTATGGTGGATGTGGAGCCTTATGGCTCCAGTGATCTAGGCGGAGACCCCTCCGACGACGAGCCGCCGTCGATGGATTCTTCTTCGCCATCGGATGACGAAGACCCTGAGGACCCCGAGGACCCCAAGGGTAAGAAGAAGAAGAAGAAGAAGAAGAAGACCCGACGCCCTGAAGGACGCCGAGCTCAGGAGGCGAAGGCTATTGCCACCTCCAAGATAGTGGTGAACCTGCCTGAGTTCACAGGCAAGGACCTCAGCGAGTTCGCTGAGAACTTTGGCCGGTTCCTACGACTGACCGGCCAAACCCACGCGAGTGGGCGAGTGAAGTGCGATCTGCTCCTGCAGTGCTGCAAGACCAAGTACCTGGAGAAGCAGGTCAGGCAGATCGTAACTAACTCCGCCACCTTTGCCGACGTGTTGGTTGCCCTGGAGAGGCAGTACCCGACCTACGAGACCGACCTCTCCATCAGGGCCGAGATCCAGAACCTGCCCGTGCTGCCCAACAACCCCAGACCTGGCAGGGTCTCCGAGCTGTTGGCTGACCTGGATCACTGGGCTGGGCGACTGACGCCCGGTTCCTACAGCAGCGACGACCTGCTGTTCTGGTTGTGCGCCAAGCTCCCCCGAGAGCTATGGGACGAGTGCCGTCTGACGGCTGAGCGCAAGGCTAGATCCCTCCGCTACGAGGATCTATGCGTGCTGCTCCTGGAGATGGCGCCGGAGAAGTAGAGCGACCAGCACTTGAACAACTACCGTCCTGGTAGTGGAGGTTCTGGAGGCAAAGGGTACCAAGGATCCCGACCTGGGCAGGGGAATACCCCCAAACACGCCCACGCCCGCCTAATGGAGAACGTGAAGGAGCTATTCTGGTGTGATGCCAGAGACGAGCAGGGCCACCTGCAGCACGCCTCTGACTGCGAGCAGCGAGACTGCTTCGTCGTCCAGGGGAAGCAGCAGGAGAAGATCACCGGCGCGAAAGTGAAGCTGCCGGATCATTACCGCTGCACCATCACGTGTGCATTCTGCGGTAAGCGGAAGCACTACGAGGATGAGTGCTACCATAAGCAACGCCTATCGGCGAAGCTTAAGGGGGAAGATCCTGGCAAAGGCTCAGGCAAAGGTGGAGGCAAGGCCAAAGGCAACGACTCCGGCAAGGGCAAGTCGAAAGGACGTGGTCAAGGTGGTCAAGACAAGGGTCCAGGTGGACGAGGAGGAGGCGCTAACCGCCAGAACGACAACAAGAACAAGGACAAGAACGGAGGTAACCCCAACCCTAATCCAGGGGGGAACTCCGAGCCCTCTGGAGGGCAGTCTGGACCTACCACACGCTCACAGACGCAGGCCCAGCAAGAACAAGGAGCCAAGCGTGAGCATGAAGGTGGTGATGACGGCAACGCCAAGAAGAGAAGCCGTTTCATGAGGATGGCCCGCAAATTGCGGAACAAGGGGTTCGAGGTGACCGGTCCCGCGGAATTCTGACGGGGACGCTCTGGTGGCACCCAAGACCTGGTGTTTTGGGTACGTATCCGACTAGGGGGACGTGAATACCTGGGGGTACTGGATACTGGCGCCACAATATCTATAGTGGCCAAGAAAATTTTACCTTGTGGGAGCCTGAAGAACACCATGACCACCGCCGCTATACGCATGGGGGATGGACATGTGGTGCACAGCTGCGGGGACTGTGAAGTGGAGGTACCTATGGGCTCTCGAACTATCGCCCATCGGTTCTATGTGATGGACACTGAGGCCTTCGACTTTGTACTGGGTACTGACTTCTTCGTGCAGCACTCCCAGATACAATCCCTGACGCTGCAAGCGCCCTACCTCCTGTACGTGGACCACGGCAGTGGCAGAGAGTCTGTGCCACTGGAGCAGTCGGATCATACCTCGAGTTACCTGAGACTATCGAAGGAGGAGCCCTCGAACATGATGGCGGCCTCCAAAACTGAGGACTATCAACTATTGGGGGAAGTCCTAGACCAAGGTCTGAAGGAGTTGGGTTACTCTCGAGAAGACCTAAGTGTGGAGCTGTTCGCCAGCGACAAGCAGCATGTACTGGACCTATACTGCAGCAAGGGGAAGAACTGCAGCTACAAATTTTACTGGCCCTCTTTCGGGATGGCCTACGGGAACCCCAGATTCAGTGAACTGGGGAAGGTGCTGACCAAGGTGGCCTTGGAACGTTCCCGTATACTCCTGTGTTCCCCCGATTGGGGAGCCCATGGGGGCAACGAGTACTGGCGAACCCTCCTTGACAAGCTGACTATCAGCTCGGTGCGATTACCTGATGAGGCCATCTACGTGCCTCTGGGACGCAAGACGCCCATCGGGAAGCCCGGATGGGGGAGTATGCTCAGCGTGGTGGACGGAAGTCTTACCACCATCCCCTGGGAAGACCTGGACCCTACTCTGGTCCAGGCTATACAACGAGAAAGCGATGGACTCGCTTTGGGTGACTTGAAGGATCGCCTACGACCTCAAGATGCTGTTGAAACTACACCCGGAGGAGATGAGTACGTCGTGACTGACACCAACGCCCCCAACTCTCCCTGTCATGTACCTGTTCCTGATGGAGTCTCTGAGTGTGGACTATCTGAGCTACCTAGCTCTATCCACTCAGACGACGAAACTGAGCACGACGCCTTCTTCGTGCAGACCGCGGTGGAGGAAGTGGAGAACGCCGAGTACGTCGCCCCACTAAAACCCCTACTATCCATGAGGGTGGAAGACCCCGTGGATGAAGAGCTGGACCCTCGATCCAGGCTCAGGGAGTATGTGGATTCCAAGAGGAAGTTGGTGGCGAAAAAGCTATGCTACGCGAAGCCTACCTGCAGCTCATGGCCACTGAAGCAAGGACGTATGGGAGACCTATCCCAACTGAAGGAGGACCTCGAACAGAAGATCACCACCTGGCAAAGGGAGGTAGATCTCAAGCTCATGAAGAGCGTGTGGGGCGCCCATGTGAGGACCCCAGAAGAGGACGACCTCTCGGAGGAATGTGTATGTGAGCCCCCTCGAGCGTGCCTATGTTGCCATCGTCCATCGGAGATGGTCGAGCAAGACCTTCTATATGCCTACCAAGGGCTGAAGGATGCTACCGCGGGCGAAGAGTCGGTGGAGGACCACCTCCCGACGTCTCTTCAAGGGGCAAGCAACTTACACTCCGACGAGGACATGGAGGACAAGATCAAGGTTTTGGACCCGCGGATACAGAAGCTGATAAGGACCTATCTGGACCTCTCAGCAACCTTCTCCGAACCCCACACAGAAACACCACTTATGCTCACCATATAAACTCACTCACCAAAGCCCTCCAACATCGTCGCAAACCCCTCTCCAAAGCCTTGGAGTCCATCAAAGACTGGTTCATTAACAACCCTCTGAACCTTGATCACCTCGAGCCTCACACCCCTGACAACCCCTGGTTTACACCAATGTCTGATTTCAGCACCTCCTCCAGCACTCCAACAAAACTCACTTATCCAAAGAAACAAACACACAGCAAACCCACCAACAAACACCCCTACCAAATTCGCTCCTCTCACAAAACAAAACCTTCTTCAAAATTCCACCGCTTGAACCTCACACCCCACAACTTCCCCAACACAACATCTTCTCCCTCAACTTCATCTCCACATTCCAATTGCACCACTTCTCGCCTCCACCTTCCAAAACTTCTCGACTCTGCTCCAAAAAGACGCAGGCTGAACCCCCCCCCCCAACAAGATGCATGAAAGCCCCCCCCCCCATAAACCATAGACCCCACATGCCCCCCATTTTCCCATAACCACAGCCCCCCCCCCCTCATATCACACTCGCCAATTCATCCCTGTTTCTTTTCGCGGTGCCGGCATACCCTGGTTTATATATCTGTTTATCTGTGTACTCTGTCTTTCTGTGATGATCCATGTGTCACTCAGCTCAGGTTCTTTTTCAGTCCCACAGACCACTGGATCTTTCAGACAATCCAGACAAGCAGGCTCCCCATTTTCACTGGAACCTGCATGCCCAGGCCCTCATTTATTTTCTAATTTTCTGTTGTATTTCTGCATATGTCCCTGTTCTCCCGGATTCAAGCCCTTGTATCTTGTTTATATGTCTGCTTACCTGTGGACTCTGTCTCCCTGGGATGAGCCATCAGTCACAGAGCTCAGGTTCTTTTTCAGTCGTACAGACCACTGCATTTTGCCCTATCTCTGTTAGTTTGATCACGCCTTTCAAACTGCTTCCGCTCCTGTTGGTAGCCCAGCACTATTTGATTGCCATTTGTCACTCTCTCTAGGCTATTGGTGCCTCTCTTGGCAGTGCTTTGCACCCAGGGAAATTTACAGTGGCATGATCTTTTTGTACGGGTTCCATTCCCGCGGCTGTCCTTCGAGGAACCTCGCATTGTGAGCAGTTTGTGATGATGTTTTGGGCGGGAAACCGCCATGTCTCAAAAAAAGGACCTATCTGGAGGTGTTCGGAGAACTACCCCCTCCAGCCTCATGTGACAAGCTGGTACAGATGGACCTCAAGCTGAAACCCGAGTTCGTGGGTCACAAGATCCGGAGGAGACCCTATCCAGCTCCTAAAGAGCAGGCCGACGAGATTGAGCGACAGATACAAGAATGTATCGACGCTGGCCTAGTCCTGGAGTACAAGGACGGGGACTACCCCCTACACTGCAGCCCCTGTTTCCTGGTGGCTAAACCTGGGTCTACAGCCAAACGGCTGGTAGTGGACTATGGAGAGCTGAACAAGAAGACGTTGAACCACTCAGGGTCCATTCCCAATATGGAGTCTACCCTGGAGGAGATAGCCTCCTGTGGCTACAAGACCAAGATGGACAAGCGAAGTGGATTCTGGCAAGTGGACCTGACGCCCAACGCGCAGGAACTACTGGCCTTCATCACCCCTCAGGGGAGGGTATTCAAGTGGAAGGTCATGCCATTCGGCGTGGCTAACGCACCCGCTCTGTTCCAAGAGCTGATGAACAAGATCTTGTCCATCCTACGAAGGAGACCTAAGGTGCAGGAGCTCATATCCCGTGGGGCCCAGATGGAGGCTCACATCGACGATGTATGCCTCGGGACCAATACCCAGGAGGATCACCTAATCCTCTTGGGTGAGTTCTTTGCGGTCTGCCAGGAGAACCACACACGACTCAAGCTGGAGAAGTGCGAGTTCATGCAGGAGACCATGCAGTACCTGGGGTTTGACGTTGGCTATGGGTGGTGAACCCCAGCGGCCTCTAAGGCCAAACCCCTGATGGATGCCAAGGTACGACACGAAGACCCCAAGAAAGGACTTCATGATGTACGCAGTTTCATTGGGGCGTGCAACTTCTATCGCCGCCACATCAAGAACTTCACCTATACCAGCGCCGTTCTGACGGACTTGATCAAGAAGAGTACTACTTGGCGCTGGGGCCCACAAGAGCAACAAGCGTTTGACGAGCTCAAAGACAAGGTAGCCAACGCTAAGTGCTTGGGCGTGCCTAGGGCACAAGGGGAGATTATCCTGGTGACCGACGCCAGCAATGTGGGCGGTGGTGGAACGTTGTTCCAATGGCAAGCACTAGAGAAGGAGGAGTTCGACTCGGCCATTTCCCAATGGGGGACGGAAGGTCTCAACCGAGATGGAACCCTCAAGCACAGCTACCCTGACGACAAGTGGGTCCTAGTACCTCTGGGCCACTGGAACTGGAAGTGGAACCAGGCCAGGGGGAACTACTCCACCTATGAGCAGGTATTGCTCGCGGGTATGCTGGTGCTATCCTCACAAGCACGACTGTTGGGGAGTAACCCTGTGGTCTGGCTATGCGACCAAGAACCGGTCCGCAGTTTTCAGAAGGGTCCCCCACCTGAGAAGGCCAAGCTACGGCGCTGGTGGACCTACCTCAGTCAACTACGGCTGACGGTGCACCATATCCAGGGAGTGAAGAACGAGTGTGCCGACTACATCAGCCGAAACAACTTCGACGCCCTGATTGGTGCCCGGTCTGAAGCGCTGGCTAAGGAGGCGTTCAGCCGTATGGACGTACATCTGGACCTGAACATGACCATGATACGCCCCCTGGATGGACTCCAACAATCGGAGTACCTACAGGAGTTTGGGGATATCTACCGGCGCCTGGAGAAACGCCTTGAACCCCTCCTGGTCAACCAAGACCAGTGGAAGCGGGACAAGAGCTACCTCCGGCACGAGGACCGCATCGTGGTGCCTAGTGACCGAGTCCCAGCGCTGCTGAAGTGGACCCATGAGTCCAGTGGTCATGTGGGTGCTGACCGTACCCTGAGGCTGTTCAAGCAGTGGTTCCACACTACGTGGACTGACGACCAACTGCGGAAGACACTCCAGCCTATCGTGGACAAGTGCCCGTGCAGGTCCTGTAAACCAGGGGATATCAGGGACAGAGGTCTCTACTCGACCCTGCCCATCCCACACTGTGCCAACAGTGTTCTATACGTGGACTACACGGAGATGCCGAAGTTCGGGGGCTATGACTTCGCCCTCGTGGTAACCTGTGGGTTGACCAGGTTTACCAGGGTGTTCCCATGTACCAAGCACATTACCGGAGAGGAGACTATCAAGATACTCCTGGAGGAGTGGTTTTGTGTCTATGGGGCGCCCAAGGAGATCAACTCCGATGAGGACGTACGAGTACGCTCAGATACTGGCTGGTACAAGAGGGTCCTGAGATCCCTCAATGTCCAGGTGTCTACGGGGATTCCCTACTCTCACACGAGCAACCCCCTATGTGAGCGACAGATTCGTGTCCTGAAGGAGAACGTCAGGATATGGTGCAAAACTGAACGCACCAGAGACTGGGTGAGACTACTCCCCGTCATATCCTTGATGATGAACTCCCAAGAGAGTTCAGCTACTGGCTACTCGCCACATGAGCTATTCATGGGGCGCCCGGCGTGGTTCCTACATGCCCCCTATCCAGAGGACACCCATTCTTCTGTGGGTGAATGGGTCCAAGAGCAACAAGCGAAGGTGGACAAGGCCAAGGCTATGCTCCAGAGAGTGAGGGAGCGTAAGTGGAACAAGAAGAACAAGCACCGTGTACCGGCCACCTACCAAGAGGGGGACTGGGTGCTGGTGCACCACAGTCGACTACCCGCCTGGCCACGCTCTACCAGCGATGACCCATACTTCGGGCCGTACAAGATCCTATCTGTGGATGGACACCGTATCACCGTACGGTGTTCTCCCCGTCTAGGGGGGACCCTGGTGTGCGCTGCTCAACACCTGAAGCGCTACCATGATCCTGAAGACCTCTGTGGGGAAGAGTGGGAGCTGAACGACGAGGAAATCGCCGCTCTGGACCTACAAGGGGCTGCCAGCCCTATGGAAGTTGAAGGTGAACTCCCCGACATGAACGCCGAGGAGATGGCTAAGGAGGGCTTCTACCTGGTGAAGTCTATCGCCAGGGTTGGCGCTTCCTCACCCTCTGGGAAGGGTTTGGAGTCAAAGAGGCCACCTGGGAGCCCTTCTCTGCATTTGTTCTACCTGAGGGACGCCTAAACTCAGTTCTGGTTGACTACTTGTCCCAGAAAAACCTTGGTGAGTTGCTGAGGCTCGCTGAGACGCTTGCCTCCAAGACTAAAGCTAGGGACTGAACCTTACCCTTACCTGCCAAAGCGTATGTGTGAGTGTGCTAGTCCTAAGGTCCTGAGAGCAAGCCGCAGAAGTGGTGTCCTAATTATACCCAAGTCTGCGCCCTTGCTGAACCTGGAGGGTTGGCTTATTGATGCCACGGGGTACGCCCCGGGTCTCCCCTCCCCTATGCGCCCAATTTCTGTGCTGGCGCAAAACCTTGGGGGAATACCCAGCGTACTAATCCAGGTATTGTTTTCCCTACCTATCTGTCTACTACAGGGAGGGGTGGCCAAAAGCTATGAGGGCATGAAAACGCCGTTTGCTATGTGGCCAAAAACACTGACCTAACCACTGCCACAGCCCACCAACCCCGCTAAAATTGCAGGAAAAGGGTGGGACAGTGACACACCCCCTACAGGTCCTACACACCCTACACTGGTGGGCTAGCACTGGTGGGCGAGCACTGGGCAACTGGCTCTAGCCCCCACTCAGGACTACCACTCCTACACACACACTCTACTGGGCGTTGCGAAGGTAAAGGACTCGTGGGTCCCAGCGACCCTCCTGTGAAATGACAAGAGAACACAGCGCTGCTAAGCGACTGTGGCCTAACAGGGGACGCCACAACGCGTTTCCCCTGCTAGGGCTTGGAGGGAAGGAGTGCTCTCGCGTGCAATGCGCAGATGTCGATGAAGTCGGACTCCCTGCTCTGCCACAGGCGGAGCGGAGTTACTTGTTTGTGTGATCTGCGCCCTTGTTTAGCAGGGCATAAAAAAAAATGCTGCTGCACCAATCACCCTACCTGCCCACCTGTAAAACAAAGGCAAATGAAAGGGCTTTTGCGGCGGAGGAACCAAGCCACGCTCCAGGTATTATACCCTTCTCAGCGTGACCTATAATACACTGTCCGCAAACACGCTGCAGGAGCAGCTACCCTTGTCAAGCAAGCAAGCGTTAAGGGACTCCTCAGGTTCTCTTCAAGAACGTACCGAGGAGCCCCTGGGTAGCCTAAACAAGGTTTACCGTGCGCACTTCGCGTGGCCTACCCTTTAATGCGTGTGTGCATGCACGAGTATGCGACAAGATCGTGGGCAAACCTGCCCATCTACGCGTGAATCTTGACTCCACCAGGGGGTGGCCCCGCCTGGGCGTACCTACCTTACCTACCGCTGGGAAGTGAAGCAAGGTGAGAGGACAAAAGGGGCGCACGTGAAGAACGTTGCTATGCACTTGTGTGTATGTCTAATCACCCTGATCTGACCGCTAATCATCTGCAATCTTTCTAATCAATCCCTCTATCGCGTTCTATCTTTGTTAGCGCTGCTACAAGGCTCGTTCACGGAGACACGAGACGAGCAATGTGTATGCGGCATGCGAGACGAACATACCTGTAGTTTATACCTGATTCAATGAAGTCTTTTCGTTCATTTTCGAATTCTTGAATTTTTGAAGCTTCTATTAGTGTGGGTGGAATCTGTATGTTTATTTATTAATGTGTGTCTCGTCATTTTCAAGACTACGTGAGACATACGTTTATAATTCCATTATTTCTCCATTTTCCGGCGCTTCGCTAGGAGCCGCTCCTGCGCGCCGCCATTTTATGCGTATGAATTTCTGGATTTAAAAAATCCAGAGATGACTATAATTTCTATGAAAATGTGCTTCTGATGCACAATTGGATTCTGCTCAGGTGTGTCGTTTCAGAAAAATTCTACGCCGTCATTTGACGGATTTTGGTGTCGTTGCTTCGTTTTTGCGTGGATTCGTCCATAATTCTCCCATTCCTGCCTCTGCAGATACCCACGCGCAGCCTCGCTGAGTAGGCCGTGTTCGGGCCGAAACGCAGGTGCCTGGAGAGACTGAGCAGAACCAAGACCCCACCAAGGGGCAAATTTAATTTTCTTTCGACTCCCTTCGCCCTAAGACAGGTCACAGGTCGCCAGCAGGTTTACGAGAACCCATGCGAGTGTGTATATTGTGTCTTGCGTTTGGGTTGTGTCGACGCTGCGTCTTGGAGGGAGGGATGCATATGCACATGGTTGGCATGCTCCCATACTAACCCAACCAAGCCACAGGAGCCCCGGCAGCGCCATGAGCGCTGAGTCTTCTGTAGGATATGTTACATACAAAGCAGCAAAAGAGCGCCAGCCATGGTGAGCGCCCATTTTTCAGTGTGAGGGAAACTGTAGGTATTTTAAAGTAGATGTGGAAACCAAGGAAAGGCCAAGAAAAATTCCCTTTTTCCTAAAATGCGACAGTGGTGGCCACCACAGCACAAGGGGGGAGTAAGAAAAAGTGCTTTTCCATTGCTTTGAGGCATACTCTAGTTGTATTAGAGATGCACTGAGCATCCATGCATTTTAATCTTAGTATTGGTCCAACCAAAACTGGTGATAACACATTTTGACCTATGGAACCAAACACCTAATCAGGATATGGAGTGGACCCCTGAATCCCCTTTCAATGTGAAGTAAAATATCATTTCCTGAGTTGACTGAGCACTGACATACCTAAAGTAGAGCCTATGAATTTATCTATGTTTTTCCATGAATTCTTAGCTATCCTAGTGGTATGCACCCTAGGGGGCTGGGCACCTCTTTTTGAGAGGTCCTGGGTTCAATTCCTGGTCAGCCTAGCTAAGTAGGAAGATCCCATGTGACATGGCAGTGACCTCATCGCCACATACCATGCCACCTCAGCACATATGGGACCCAAAACAAAGAGTGCACATCTCCTAAGATGGCACTATGGAGAGAGAGTGATCCTGAGGCAGTTTTCTAACTCTTTTCCTAAAACATTTCAGCTATCTTTGTGAATATGCATTCATATGTGACCTGCGTTGCAGTTTCTGTGAATATCCAATCATCTTTCACTGTTTACACTGCAGCCCTTCATGCTTTGATCCTGAATTACCTTCTCCTTGCATACTATTGGCTTGGGCTATCCTGGATTGACTTGGCTTTACTGTATTTCAACAAACAAAAGCTTTTCATCATCCAAAACAAGCAGCAGGACACCCTACGGCAACAACAAGCAGCAGGAGAAGCAAAAACACAGTGCTGAAAACACTATAAACTTTTCTTGATAGTGTGGTCGTTGGGTTGAAGGGAGATAATTGCGGCTGATCCAGAGGGGTTGGAAGAGTTGGGGTCGTCCGATCCGTCGGTATAGATGATAGAGTAGGTGGTGTTGGATTGGAGAGCGTTGAGTAGGTCGTGACAGCCCCAATAATCCAGATGTGAAAAGTTGGGAAGGGGAATATTCTGGTTGGATTTGAGCTGGAAATAATGTGTGGTTGATAGGGTGGTGGTATGTGAGATGGGGAAGTCTTGTAGTGTGGTTGGGCATATTGGGTGTGTGGGGGTAGTAATAAAGGATGAGAGTTCGTTTCCCTTTTGAGTGATGAAGGAGAAGTGGTGGGTGTCGTGAAGGTGGAAGATGTTGTCGGAGAATTGGACTGATGTGGAGTGGAGATTGTGCTGGATGGTTGTGCCTGGGAACCAGAGATTTGAATTTTCGTTGTTGTGGTCGAGGAAGGCGACTTGGATGGCTGAGTTGAGTGGAAGCGATCGGACTTGGCAGGGGTTGTGGTGTGGAATGTTGTGTGTTTGGATGGAGAAGTGGTGGGCTGAGGTGATGAGCATGTCTTGCAGGAGGTTAGAAGCTGGGCCGCGGTGAAAAAGGGTGTGTTGGATAGAACGATTGGATGTGGGGGGACCTTCGTTTGATGTGTAACGGAGGAAGTGGTTGATGGCTTGAGTGTGGGTAACGTGTGATATTTTGGTGATGCCAAGACCAAGAGTGTGGCGAGGAGAATATTTGGTTTTGTTGGGAGTGCGGAGTGAGAGTTTGCCTAGGGATGCTATGTTGACCCAAATGGAGTGGTCAAGTGTGTCAAGAAGTTTGTTGGGGAGGGAATTGTAGATGAGGCGGTAGGCAAGGATAGGAATAAGTTGAATGTTGGAGAGTTTGATGAGTTCGGTGTGTGATAGGGATAGAGGAAGGAGGTTGGTGAAGAAGGAGTTGACGAGGTTTTTTAAGAGGAGGAACATTTGTTGATTTTGTTGAGAAGTGAAGAAGAAGACCCCTAAGTATTTGTAATATTGGCGTGGTTTGCCATGTTGATCGAAGGGGCTGAAGTGGGTAGTAGAGGAGATGCGGATGGTGAGGTGAGGAGCATTGTTGAGGGCGTGGAGTTCGGATTTGGTGGCGTTGAAGGAGAGGCCGTATTTTGGGCCTACGTTGAAGAGGAAGGAGAGTGCAGTGTGCAGAATTTTGGGGCAGGCAGTTTGTAGGGCTATGTCGTCAATAAAGGAGAACAGAGCGGAGAAGGTGTGAGAAGGGAGCAAGGAAGAGAGTTTGCGGATTATGGGGTCAATGAAGAGATTGAAAAGAATTGGAGACATTGGGCATCCCTGGCGGAGTCCCCTGATAGTCATGGCGGCAAAGAGAGAGAAGCCATTGACGGTGGGATCGTCAGCGGGATGAGAGTATAGGTTTTGGATGAGAGAGATAATGTGTTTGGGGAAGTTGTAGTTGTGTAGGATTTGCCATAGGGCTTGGTGGGGGACGGAGCTGAAGGCCTTGTTGAGGTCGAGGTAGAGGTGGTAGATGTCGGGGTGGAGGGAGATGTTGGAGATCATGGTGAATATGTGGTCTGTGGTGCGGTGATTGGGGATGCCACCGTATTGGGAGTGGTGGAGTAGGTTATATTTGGTGGCGTAGAAGGTTAGGGCGGTAGCGGCATATGAGGCGAGTATTTTATAAATTGTTTGGAGAAGAGCTATGGGTCGGTAATTGATAGGGTTGTGGGGGTCGTGTTTCTTGTAGAGGAGGAAGATTCGAGCGGTGAGCCATTGTTTGGGAATAGGGTTGGTGATGAAGTGGGAGCATATGTGAAAGAGGAGAGACTTTATGTGTTTGGGAGCAAGGTGGAAGAGGTATAGGTTGGTGTTGTCGAAGCCAGGGGCTTTGACTGGGTTTGAGTTTGAGAGCAAGGTGTTGAAGAAGGTTTCAGTGAATTCGGGGTGAGGAGCGTCCTGAGGGATGGAAGGGGAGAGCTCCATTAGGGAGTCGATAAGTTGGGGTTCTATCTGGAAGTCTGGGGGTCCTCCTAAAGCGGTGAGGCACTGGCCCATGGATTCGCAGAGGGAGTAGGGGTCGGAGGTGAGATTGTTGTTGGTATCGTATAGGGCCATGGGTGTGGTGGAGCGGGGAGTTAAGATGTTATTGAGAGATTTTTTTATTTTCCGTCCTTTAATGAGAGACTGATGGAGACGTTTTTGGGATTGACGTTTTTTCTTTTCAGTCCATATGTCCAGGGTGTGTTGAAGTGTCTTGGCTTGCTTGGAGGTTAAAGTGGTGGAGGGTTGGATGTTGTTGAGTTGGTGAGTGAAGGCCTTCTCAATATTGGTAGGTTTGTGGGAATGATGCTGGTTGGTGACCAACTTGTAGGAGTTGACAAGAGAGCAGAGGACGTTGTTTGTAGTGTCGATTAGTTCTTGAATGGGAGAGCTTAAAATGGAGGTCATGTTATTTTGGGTCCATGTGTCCAGGGAGTGGAGGCGTTGGAGAAATTTGCTGTGTTCTTCTTTGTTGAGTTTTCTGTAGTAGATGTCAGCGTGGGGAATGTCGTAGATGTTTAACGGATTGGTAGGTATGTTAATGGTGGAGGTGACAGGGTAGTGATCGGAGTTATTGATGGTGGTGTTGATAAAGGTATTTTGTGGATTGAAGATGGAAATGAAGGAGGAAGAAGCGATAATGAGATCGATGCGAGACTGGGAGTCGGGTAGGCGTTTGTTACGGGGCCTTGTCCACTGGCGGAGATGGGGGTTTTGGGACCGAAAAAGGTCATGTAGCCGGGGGGTAGTGTCTGGGGTTGGGGGGTGTAGTTGATCATAGAGCCAAGGCCAGGATTTTGGATGTTTGATGTTGTCGGTGTCTAAGTGTGGTTGTAGGTGAGTGTTCATGTCTCCAATGAGGAGGTGAATTGGTTCCTTTTGCTGGAGAGTGGTGATGACGTGTGCGAGGCGTTGTTGATGTGATTGGATGTGGGTTTCATAAATATTGAAGATGCGAAATGTGGGGTATCCCGGTAGGGTGATGTCTATGGTAGTGAGACAACCGTGAATGTTAGTGTGGTGGGTTTTGCGGCAAAAGGGAGCGAGGTGTTTGTGGACGATTATGGCAGTGCCGTTTGTTTTGTCGGGGGCATAGTTTTCGAAGGTGGTGAGGCCAAGGGAGTTGTCAAGGGTAATGTTGGAGGGAATTTCCTGAAGACATAGGATGTCTGTTCCTTTGTTAAAGTGGTGGAGGACGGTGGCTTGGATGTCGTGCATGTTTTTGGCAGTGTTGTGAGTTGTGATCTGTAATGTGGTTTTAGAGAGTACTGGGTGATGGTGTTTGGTGGTGTTTGGATGGTGAGGAAGAAAAATGAAGGGGGGTTTGGTGGTGTTGTTGTTGTCACCATTAGGCTCGGTGTTGGGATCGCCGGCGATTGGGTCGGGGGGGTGGTGGTGGGGTAGTGGGAGTGATAGCGATGTGACTGTGAGCGTGGGTGTGTTCGTGGTGTGAGGTCGGGTTGTTGGTGAACAGGAAAGGGAATGAAATATCAATGTGGGGGACATAAACCCAGAATCCGTTAAAGTGTAAGAGTCTCCATGATGTCAAAGCGCTCGTGCTCGGGAGGGGAGGCATGAGAATAAGAGACCCTTGGATTTTCGGGCGCAATTCATGAGGCACACAAATCAAATTCTTGTTAACTTGTGATAGTCTCCATGATGTCGAAGCGCTTGTGCTCGGGAGGGGAGGCATGGGTTCTCGGATTTTTGGGACCAAATCGTTTGAGACCAATTCATGAGGGACATACATCCAGATTTTGTTAACGTGTGAGAGTCTCCTTGTTGTCGAAGCGCTCGTGATCGGGAGAGGAGGCATGGGAACAGGTAAGCTCAATGAAGATGAAGTATTCGATGATGTCATCGTAATCCAGGCGAAAAGTGGAGCGGTGGTGGCGGAGTGGTGATCGATGAGTGTAGAGTAAGGTGGAGTGATGATTTGTGTCGTGTGAATGTGGTGCAGGGTGCAAAGTGGTGTGTTAGTGTTTGTGCGGTGGTGATGTGCAAGTGCGATTGAAGGAGAACCTTGTCGTTCCTTAGAGAGCTTGTTTGATTGATTCATTCTTGGAAATTGATTCGTTCTTGGAAATTGAAATGGATTGTTTTCCTGAACATGCGGGTTGAGAGGTTGGTGGGGAAAGAGAGTTATGGGAGTAGCTGCGATACAGGTTGGAGGCGCGATGAGGGCAAAAAGCGAGTCGTGGCGAGTGTTGAAGAAGTTGTGAGTAAAACAACGGAAGCGAGTACAGTCCCCCTTCTTATATTCTTCAACGAGGCCAGCATCAATACATTCCTGCATCTGGCGCTTGATCTTTTCAACCTGTTCCTGTGGAGCGGGATAGGGACGACGCCTCACTCGTGTCTTTTCAAATTCAGGTTTCAGTTTCAGGTCCATCTGGACCAGTTTTTTACAAGAGAGGGGAGGCGGCAAGGCGCCGAACACCTCATCATAGGTTATCAGCAGTTTCTTCAGTCGGGGGTCAAGGTTAAGACTCTCGAGTTTCTGCAGGAAATTCTCCTCAGCATGGAGGTTGCTCTTTCCATGTTCTTTCTTTTTCTGCCGATCAGCAGTTTCAGCAGGCACAGAACCATCGTCCCACTCAGGGGGACATTGCTGCCCATTGTGCAGAGAATACACTAGCGGTATCTCAGGATCAGGCAGCGTATAGGAATCATCGTCCTCCTCAGACCAGATGGAGGATTTCTAGGTCTGTCTGAGGTATTGCAGCCGCTCTTGGCGCTCAATACCTTCGGCCTTCAGGTACAACAGCCGCCGGAGTTCCTGAGTGTCATGCTCAGACAATGGCATGTTATTAGAAGCAGGTCGCCCCAGAGCATCAGCACTCCGGGCCACGGGTTCACCTGTGTGCATAGGCTGCATGTGTAGCACTGGCTTCCCCACAGGGGAAGCGGGCTCAGGGGTTGACTCTAGATCTACCTCCTCTAGCAACAGCTGGGCTAGGAAGGCACTGTGTTTTAGGTCAACACAGCTGGGATCAACAGGAGGGATAGTGCTGGCGATCTCAGACAGTTGGTCGTCAGCATCCTCCTTTACAGCTGCAGGTTCCAGATAGTCATCGGGAGACTCACACCCTGTAAGTGTGGCAGATAGGTGCTCAGGAGCTCGATTTTTGAGATCAGAAAGGGTCAGGCCACGATTTTCGGCCATGACCTCTTTCAGTAGCACCTGGTCTAGGTCACACAGGGGTACAGGATTGAGAGATTAATCAACGATGGACAGGAAACTGGCCCACTCAGGGGCCTGCATAGCTGTGTCTGAGTCCTCAGGCACATAGATGGGGCCGTCGGGGAGTTGCACTCTTCCCACGGTCATTCGATCTAGCATACGGCGCCAGTAAGCATGTTCACCAGAGCAGCCCCAGTCAGGGGTGCACATGACAACCCTTCCTCCCTCATAAGCGATTTTGGTTAGAACCTTCGCGAGCAGGGACAAGGGAGGGTTAGCATACGCTAGGCCCATTGCTTTCCAGAAGAAACGGAAAGCATGGTTCAATTGTTTCGAGCAGTACAACTGCATGATGTGCTGTTGTTGGCTCGCAAACAATTCCACCTGGATCTCATCCAGGTTTACCTGAAGGGCCGCCAGTCCATTTTCAAGAACGTGACGGGCCAATTGGTAGTTTTCAGGACGATAGTTACTCTTGGATGCGTAGCGCAGCCCAGACTCTTTTCGTCCTGACAGCTCCAAAGGTACGGAGAACAGCCCACTGCCAAAGTCGCAGTGCAAAGAATAGGGGCGCTGGAGAGACAGCATTTTTACCTGGGGGTTTCTTCGTAGGAAGTTTGTACCAATGACGATGTCAAAGGCGTCGGTGTCCAGCACTCTGCAGTGTTGGGTCACGGTTTCGTCGCCCAGGCATATAGTCACATCAACCCCCCCCAATGAATGGATGGTACGCCCATCCCCTACTCTTATGGCCACGGTCTTAGTTTTCTTGAAAGTCTTTAGCAGGCGCCGGGCCACTATGGAAAGTGTTGCACCGGTGTCAAGCACCGCTCGAAAAACTTGATCCCCGATGTTTTCACGAGGATCCAGAAACAAAGTCCTCCTCTTCGGAGCCGCCCCCCTACTCCTCATCAGGGAACTTGACATCCACCCCTGCAGCTATGAGGGACCTGGCCATCCAGACCAAGCGCCTCTTCTTGGAGTTATTCCCCTCAGGGGTAGCGTTATCCCCCTGGGAGCGCTTCTTGGGATCACCTGCGGCAGGAGGGGGTGTAGCAGCAGGAGAGGGTGTAGCAACGGGCGCTGATGAGCGCCTCTGGGGGTTAGGGAGTCCATTTTTGCCACCCCCCTTGCCACCTCCTTTACCACCTTTATCCCCATTCTGGGGGTTTTTGGTGGGTGTTTGGGTCTTCTGGCATTCGGCCTCCTGACGCTTGAGTTTATCACTCTCGCTTTTCTTTATGTGACATTCGTCTCGGTAGTGACGATGTTTGCCACAATAGCCACAGGTGATGGTACACCTGAAATGATCCTGATGGGTCACAGGCTTCCCATCCTTGGTATGCTGCTGTCCTTTCATCTGCAGCATACAGCTACTGCGTTGATCGCAGTCAGGGGCATGACAAGGCCCCCCCTTGTGATTGACAGGTTTGCAGTAGAACAAAGGGGGTGTACCTGCCTCAGGTTTAACCTCATTCATGGCACGTAGGTTACCCCTTCCTTTACCACCTCCCTGGTTGGCGTTAGTAGGATTTTTAGTCCCTTTCCCTTCGCCACGTTCGGGGGTTGGGTTACCCCCTCGACCCAAGTGCTTCTTGAGGAATTTCTCCATGTGGGAGTCATTCTCCCTCTCAAGAGCTAGCTCAATCAGGAGGTCCACCAGTTCATCGTACGAGTGGGTCCGACTCTTCCTCTCAGAGGTAGAGCGGCAATCATCCCACGTACGTTGGGGGATCTTACTCATGAGCCACAGGTGGGGTTCAGTGGCTCCGTAGGAGCCCACGTTCATCCGCGAAAACAGATACTCCAAGTCGCACACGTATTCAGAGATTCGCGCAGCGGATGGAAACTCAGGGAGCATAGGTAGCTCCTCTATCTGTGTGCGCACACTGAGGTCAGTCTCATAGACTGGGAACGTTTTCTCCAACCTCTGGAGTACCTCTGCCCAGGTGGAACAGGTTTTCACAATCTGTTTCACCTTTTTTTGCAAAAATTTCTTTTTGCATGAGCGTTTCAGCAGTGAGCATTTGGTGGCCACATCCACATGGGATTGGCCAGTCAGCAAAAGAAACTCAGCAAATTCTTCTGCCCATTCGGGCAGATTTTTGGGGTCGAACTCCGGCAGTTCCAGCTGGATGTTCGCCTGGGCAATAGGTCTGCCCGTCTTCCTAGCCCCCAGAGTTAGGCCAGAAGGTGATACGCCGGCAAGAGGTGCTAGGGCTGACCGCCCTCTTTTCTCAGTCTCTGTCACAGGCACGTCCTGTAGTTCAGCGATAGGGAGTGTCCTGGCACGGGGGTGAAAGGGGCTGGGGCAGGTGACCTTAGGCAACAGCCTTGAGACCCTTGATCTCTTAAGATCATCGGCCAGGGTACTCAGTCCGGGGGAGGGGGACGACAACTCTGGCTTGGGTAAGGGTTCTGCAATACCCAGTTTCGCCTTAATGGCCTCCGATAGGGCCGTCACATCTGGATCTTCTGATCCAGACAGAAGTTTGGCCAGCAGTTCGGCCGTATGATCCAGGGCACGGTAGGTTGGCCTTGGATGATGTTGTCCCTCAACTCGAGTTGGGCCTACTTCGGGAGCCCTTGGGGTTGGACAACATGCTCTTGGATACTCGGGTCTCGGTCGTCTTGGCAGAGATGCTGTCTCGGCTCTGTCAGACGGCGGGCCAGAGTGCGTGTAGGACCCTAGGTCTGTACATGGTCTGGATCCGTGTACTGCCAATGGCTCCTCCCCATCTTCTCCACGAATGGATTTGTAGTACTCCTCATGGAGGATGTATTCATCCATTTTCTTCCTCAGTTCCTCGTATTCCTGAGGGCCTCCAATCGCTGTTGAGGATGATGCCGGACAGGCAGATCGGGAGACTGAGGCTGCTACGCGCCTGTGGAGATGATGCAGGCTGTCTCCACCGTGGGCCGCTAAGGCCTCGGTGGTAAGGATTGTATTTTCTTCCGCCCTTCTGCGATCTGGATCTCCTTGGGACCCAGATGCGACACTGACATGTGGAGCTCGGTAAGGTGGTTCACTCATAGGCTGGGCCATGCTGCCCATTTGTACTTGGACAGTTCTTATGGGCCAGGTCTTGACGCTTGGCGTGGACATGATGAACTTGTTGTTGAGCTTTGTGTGCTGCACTTCTTCTCAGGGCCGGTTCCAAAGGTCACAAGGGACTGTCTCTGCTACCGGAAAGATGTCCTTGATTAGTGCCCTAGATATTTTGATGAAATCCTGCAGGTTTTGAAGTTGAAAACCCAAACCAAAGCAGCAAGTAGAGCAAGAACAGGATGTGGATCGAATCAATGAATAGTTTTGAAATCCAGTGTAACACAAAAGGGCTGCAGATAGACAAAGCAGGTATAAACATAAAGATTCAATCACAAATGGATAATACAAAAGATTTTATATGAAAACTGGACTGACTCTAGCCTCCAAGATAGCATCAGGCACTTCATGTGCACTCTTTTGGGTGAAATGGTGCTGGTTAGGAATGTGGGGCATGGATGGCAGGCCAACACAGAAAATGACTTGGCCAAGCAACTGAATTCAGAAACAGTTAAAAAGTAGAACCACAATAAGTGGTAGGAACACTTGAGTATAGGGGTCTTGGGGTGGGAGACCACTAGGCTTAACCTCCAAGGCCTAAAGCATGAAATGCCTATTTTATTTCGGTATATCCTCCATGAAGGAAGGTACCTCCGCTCAGTTGAGTGGAAGGGGTGAACTTCATGGGGGGGCTAGGGTTACAACCCTAGTTACTTTGAGAAAGTGTACTTTAGGCTTCAAAAGAGAGATAAAAATACTTAAGTTAAGTTTAGCATCAACAAAAGGGTTTTAAGGAGGGCTTGGCCTGGATCAAGCCCTCCAAGAAAGACATGGCAGTGACTTTTTCTTACTTGACATGGCAGTGACTTCACCGCCACATGCCATGCCACCACAACACCTATGGAGCTCAAAAACAAAGAGTTATCTTCCTTTGTCAGTTGCATGGGGTGGACCCCGGACCCGGAACTTTCGTACTTACGAACTTTCAAACTGGTATACGTTAAAAAACAAAGAGTGCACATCTCAGTGTGGCACGATTTTAGAGAGGGAACCATTGAGGGCAATTTTGTATCTTGATTAGTTTGTTTTCTAACTATCTTTTCTAACCAGCAGTCAGAGTTTGATCTGTTGTTGTGAATACTTGCTACTTTGTACATCTAACTTTCTTTGACTGCAGCCCTTCATGTTTGGAGTATAACATGCTGAATTGTGCCTTACTTGGACTGTTGATGGGGTCTTTTCTTTGGTTTCCAAAAAACACAAAAACCAGAGCAGCAGGCAAGCAATAGGAAACAGGCAGTGGAACATCAATACAAGTAAGTGGCACCAATGAGAAGGATGAGTCGCTGGACTTGAGTGCACATGGTGCAGCTTTCAGTGAACTGAGAGGTGGAACACCTGAAGGCAAGGAGAAAGAGAGAGCACGAGAAAGAGTACTGGTGACGCACACTTCGCCGGGATGCCCTCCTTTTCGGGCACTGCACTTGAAGCAGCCGAGCTCCTTTCCGAGAGCGCCCTCGGCGCAACTACACTCTCTACACATCCAGCTACATTCTCTCTTACAACCACTACACTTTTCTTTGCTCAAATTACCCAGGCACCTCGCAATTGCAGCCGTGATGGTTTGTTGCTGGTGCGACTGTGTTTGCTTCGGCCTAGTTGCAGCTATGCTCAGTGCTTAACACAATTACCCTCTAGCTGCCTATTGACCACACTTCCCTCCTAAGGTTCTGCACCGCACGGGGCCAATGCTACATAGTGTTGCAGGCATGCTTTCCGGACGGAGAAAGAGGCAACGTCACTGATAGACACAGGAACACAATTGCTCCTCGGCAAATGTGATCAGCTCACCACAAATATCTCGACAATCAGGGTCTAGCATGAAATATAAAGCGCCCGAATCCTCGTGGACTACAATACACAAATGGTCTATTTTTTCTGTTTTTTTTTTCAAGCACAACATTCTCCATCAAAGAGGAACGAAAGAAACTGGCACTACCAGTACTAGGAATCACCGCCCCACCATCACAAAGGGGTACGGAGCTGCAGTGCTTATGCTCGCCTTTGGGGTGAAACTGTCAAACATCTGCAACCCCAGACCACTAGAAGTGACTGTTGTGTTGCCTAATGGGTATTTTGCTCACAACGGGTGTCGTCAGTGGGTTTAGCGCACCCAAAATGGGGAGAGAGTAGGCAACTTGCATGTATTCAACACCATTGTATGAAAGTCGTCACGCAACTCACCATTGAAGGGAGAGGGTGGGGCTTGCTAACGACAAAACTGGCGGAGCAAAGTGGCAAACACTGACGGACAGAGAGCTAGAGCTTGAAGATTAGGTGTGTGTGCACTCCGCCGAACCGAGCTACTGAGACCATGCAATTTCAGTCCGTCTTGATCTGAAGTTTGCACCTTTACGGATGTTGGGCCAAGGCTGCAGGTGAGTCTTGTCGCACGAGGGGCAATCTTGGACCTTCAATTTACACCTTTTGGCATCACAGAGAATCTAAGTACGTAACTTTACAACTTGTGGCATCCCGTCGTGTCGCGCCAAATCTGATAGTTTCAGGTTTGCCCTCGCTAGATGTGGTCCCATCACCACTGTGGGTTTGGCCCATCACGGTGCATTTGTTGATTGCCCTTGTTTATCCTCTTGGCGATTGCGATGGAGCCGCGCCCCAAAGGTTGGGATAGTCGCGGTGCTCCGGGAGGTCACGCCCAACAAGCCTTCAATTATTCTGCTTTTGTCATTCCCTCCCACCTTTCCGTTTCCTCCCCACCGATAGATTTCTTCTTCCTTTGCTCTCTTTCCCATCCTCCCATCCTGTTCTCGCGCCTTAGGTTCCGCGTTCGCCCTCTAGGCACACCCTTTTCAAACACCCTTAATATTAGGTGATCATAACTACCCTAGCTCAAGACCATTGCAAGCTACCTTCCCTTGACATAAAACACAATGCATGGATATAGGACACGAGAGCAGTTTTGATGGCCATAGGTTAGCCAAGCAATCTGTTACTTGGAGTTGAATCAGAACCAGACCACAACATTTAAGTAAAATTTCAGAGTATCCAGGTTCTAGGGTGAGACACCACTCGCCTTAACTTGGGTAGAAAATATCCACTTTATTTCTCCAGGTATTCATCTTCCATTGCCGATTCATCAATATTGCTACATCACCCCTACCCTCTCGTGGTCCCTATGTTGCAGAGAGATCAACTTAGAAACGAGTGGATATGGTCAAAACGAGCAAAAAAGTGTGAAAAAAGGTAGAAACGGGTGAAGCTGGGTAAAAGTAAAAAGATGATATGTTCCCAACGTGGAAGAAGGATGCAAACCCACTTTCAAACATAAATGATGCTCCTAGTATAACAAATTATGGGTCTCTAGAACGTTGCACTGCGCGATGGCTGTGCTAAGTGTGCCCCCTGAGGTGCTACATGCACTGGAACACGTACGCAACTGTGCTGCTGTGGATTGAGGTCTGTTAGTTCGAAAGCTGTTTAATTTGTTTGCAAATTAATATATCTCTCGGGGTCGTTGTATGTTGTGCCAACACGGAGCGTTTTTAGGGGTCTGCGCCATTGTTGCCTTACTTGTGCCCACCGAGCGTCCCGAAAAGGTGGGCGGAGGGTATGTGGGGTATATTCAGAAAGTCCATGAAAAAAGGTGGGAGCCACATTTTTTTGAAAATTGGCCGTTACCGTTGACAGGTTGGGCTTTTCTTGCTTGTTCTGGCCCGGTTTCAGGCACGCTGCACCGCACCCCTACCCCCATTACTCCAACATATAGGCATATGAGAATCAAATCATTCCGGTAGATTTGTTGCATTTGATGTGCAGAAGAAAACCCTGAAAAAGTGCGAATATGCTCCGTATTGGCACATAACTGATGTCCCCTAGAGATATTCCATGCCCGTTTGCCCTAATGATTTCCCCCCTGGTTGTGTTCAGTCTTTTGACCAAAGACGCGCATCATTGGCACCCCTTCTGTTGCAAAATTCAACCAAAGCGCAATTGGAGAAAAACACGCTGTGGCCCACTGGCAGAACCTTTGTAACTAGTGGAACTTGTATACGTTGGGGTTCGTTGACATGATGCCGGGCGGTTCTCTTGGCGTGCCGCATGTCTTTTGCTTGTGGCATGCTGTGCACTCTGTTGAGGATGCGCATCGACCTGGGCATTGTCGTGCTGGCATGGGAGGACATTGAGCGCCCGGCAGGCTGACAGGGCCCAGTTTTCAAGTAATGGTTCACACGCGATTGCACGTTAGACGGCCCCAATCTTCTGTTTCAGATCCCGAACCACGGGGAAGACAGAGCGGATGAAGAAGGACCGCCTGCTGTCCATCGCCACCTTTACGCACCGGTGTGACGCTCTGAGGCCAACCGCGGGTACAGCAAGTGACATGATCATGGCTGTGGACCGCGACAGCCACACCGCGGGGGCGATGCTAGAGCCGGACCTCGACGTTGTTGTTGCTTGTTTGGGTGCGACGGAGGGCCATGCCTGCCTTGAGGAAGTTGGTTTGGCTGTACCAGTGGCACCGGCCAAATACGAAGACTTTTTCAAATTCGAATTCGTGTTTCAGTGAAGACTAAGTAATGATTCGCAAAATTTTGTGTTTTGCCTGTAAAATGGCAAAAAAATGATTGTTTCTTGCTAACAAATTTTACGCATGTCGAATTTGCTTTCACGAAGGCCCCAGAAAAATACTTAAACTTTTTTCGATCCCTTTGGACATGGCCGTCGTGTTGCACGGATCACTGTTCGCATGCCGCACAATGACTGTGTTGCATTTAGTCCTCGGAGGCACGGCACGCCGTGGCTGTTGTGTGCTGGTGGCCTCTGGATGGATCGGTACCATGTCTCCCCATCCGCATGTGCAACACATGTGAATTGCCAGCCATTGCCACCCCCGTCACCCCAAAGCCCACGGATTTGGGTGATCGGGGGGGCGGTCTCTGGGACCGGAAACGCCTCCAGCGTCTCGCCGGTCACGAACCCGCGTGACGCAGCCGTCAGTCAAAGGAGAGCAAAGCACTGCAGAAGCCGCACAAGAGGGCCATCGGTGGCTTGGCAAAGCGAACGGTTGGTTGCAGTGAAGGGGGACGGTCATCGGCGATGCCCTGCAGAAGGGACAGTGCCGGGCCATGACGTGCCCCCCCCCCTTCCTTCACAGCCGCGGTTCTGCATAACAAATGTCGGCAGTGGTGCCTTGACCAACACACAACACACAAACAACATCACATCGACGGTGAGTCGCACATATCATCGGCCGTCCTGCCCCTAATGCCCATGTCCCTGGCCCCCGCCCTCCTCCTGTGCTCTGCGCACATCGCTTGCAGCATTAGACAACCTGTGCACCAACCAGCACACATGCCATCGGTCATGCCCCAGGACAGGGCTGGGGGCAGCACCCGGGGGGCCAAGCCGCTGAATGATACGATCCTTGTGAGACGGGGTGGCACCGTGGCCCTGTCACTACCCAAGGGACCGTTGCGTTTGCAAACAATTGCAAATGACACGCGCCCTCGGTACAGTGCTTCTGCATCGCCATACATTGCTTTGCCAGCGGGCGCTTGCCCGCTGGTAAAGCCAGGTCATGCACCTGATGCAGGGAGGCGACCAGCCAGTGCAGGGGTGTGTGAAGGAAGGAGAGGCGGGGAGGGCTGCTGGGGCAGGAGAGGGGGCTGGGGAAAGACAAAGAATGCACCTCGTGCCC
This sequence comes from Eutreptiella sp. 'Long Island Sound 2002', assembly GCA_964036045.1. Classification (NCBI taxonomy): domain Eukaryota; phylum Euglenozoa; class Euglenophyceae; order Eutreptiales; family Eutreptiaceae; genus Eutreptiella; species Eutreptiella sp. 'Long Island Sound 2002'. The sequence goes on from OZ038391.1 coordinate 23,846,814, forward strand.
GTGGGCGCTGTTCTGGGGCTTGTGCCCTCATATACGCGTGTGAACAGCATGTCATCAGTGACCGGGTGTGGCCCTTTGTGGGGCAGTCAGTACAGTGGCCGAAGGGGGCGCCGAAGTCGTTGGCCTGGGACGGGGGGGGGGGGGGGGGGTACAGCGGCGGACAGCGGGTGGCTCGCCGCACGGTTGGTTTCAGAGAGGCATCGGAGTGTCCTGTGGTGTCTGTACCGCGAAGGTGGACGGCGGCTCCGTTTCTTGATCTGAAAATGTGGGAATCCGGTTTCCTGTGCTGAGTCAGTGGCAGAGGTGTTGTGATGTTGTGCCAATTCACAGACATCATTGATTGCCTCCAATTTACGTGACGAGTAGCACACAGAACTAGTGGGCGATGTGTGCGGGATTCTGGGTAATGCAGAGGGATGACACCTGCCGTGTAACTGTGGAGATACATGTGAGGGTCCCTGTCACAATACGCAGGTCACTGCCGCGGGTTGCAGCGTTCCACTGCAGCCGAACTACACCCCTCCTGCAAAGCCCCCCCTCACACATCCCCATATTACAACCGCACGGCCAAGCCCTAGCCACCGCCAAGAATCCTGCTGCATTGGAGTCGATGGCTCGTGGCCGCGTCAGAGACATTTTTGGGCTGGAGTGCCTGATTGTCTGGGGCGGTGGTGACCGTAGCCTTATGGGGATCACGTCTGTACGGATGCCACTGCTTGCTCTCCCCAGAGGCCAGGGCCGCCGATAACACATGGAACATGCAGAAACAGGCAGGACATCGGTGGGGAATACACCCCCAGAGGCATGACATGGGACTGAAAAGGTAATTGTACGGTCTTGCGGGGGAAGGGGGGAGGCAGTCTGTGCCCACCGAAGCAAACACTTCCGCAAACCGTTGGCACTCGGGCGGGAGGTGTGCCGGGATCGATCTCCTCTGGGCCGCAGTAAGGGCCCGCGCAGCCACGGGAGCCACCGCGAGCCATCGATGCGCCCGCGCGCGCCACCGTTGTGTCGGCCCGCACGCGCGTTGCGATGGTCTACCAAAAGGACTTGTTGTAGTCGCCGAGGCCCACCACGACCGCCGGGTACCAGAAGGCCCCGTTGCCCGTCTTGAAGTCGACGTGCATCCAGTTGATGCACTGGTCGATGCTGTACAGCTGCGCGCTCTCGAACTGGAACGTGGGGGGGTACCCCTGGGCGACGCACACGCAGAGGTACACCGACCCGTCCCACATCCCGCACACGGCGCGGGGCCCGGCGGCGGCGAAGTCGACCTCCATGCACCGGATGGCGGACCCGCCCGGGACCCAGGCCGTGAGCCAGCCCTGCGGCAGGTTCTCGTGGTAGTACGCCAGCATCGAGTTCTCCAGCCCCAGCACCACCTGACGGAGCGGCACCGGGCGATATGAGGCAAGAGGCACCGTGGCACAGGGGGGGGGGGGGGGGCAGGGATGCATTGGGAGGGAAGGGGCCTCAGAGGCGGCCCCAGAGGCGGTTAGGCAGGCGGTTGGAGGAGGTTGCCAAAGCGGTTGGGGGTGGGTACTGTCGGTTACAAATGCCATTGAAGCTGGCGTTTGCCGTCAGGGGGACAGTGGCTGGGCATAGGCTGGGCGCTCTGGAGGGGGGGGGGTGGGGCTCCCCCTCTTCCAATACGTCCCTGGAAGAGGGGGGCGACACGAACCCACACACCCGTTGATCTTTCTGTGGGAACAGCGTCCCAGGGAGCGTTTTGCCTGGAGCAGTGGGAAGGTCACGCACGGCGCTCGCACAGCGTAAGGGGGGCTGCCCCCAAAGCCACGCGGCGTGTGTTCTGCAACGGCCGGGCGGTGCTCGGGACCCTGCCTTTATTGCTCCCAAAGGGGGAGGCGCAGGGTCGTACCCAGTTCAGTAGAGAGCACTGCGCTCTAAGGGGGGCGGGGATGGGGGCAGAAGATGGTACAAATGGTAGAGAGTGGACTCCCCTGAACCACAAAGGGGGCACAAGGCCGCACGACGTAGAACGCACTGGGCTATGTAGGAAGGCCAGGCGGCACAAGGTCGTGCAAAACAGAAAAACACAGAGCGTTTGCCTGCCCCCCCCCCCCCACTGTAACTGAACTCCGCACCCTCCGCACGCGCATCTCGCAAAACGTCGCCCCGGGGCTGACGGAGTTCCCCATACCTTCTGCACGTACTCTGTGATGACGCCTTTACCTATGTTCAGGCCTGCCTGACAATTTGTAACTCCTTCTGCTGCCTTCGTGACAATATTTCAGAGACCTTCTGCCTCTTGAGAGGTAAGGGCCAGTGGCAGGACCCGGATCGATAGAGACCCATCGTAATGAGCAACTCCATTTGGGTTTTGCTCATGTGGTGGGTATACAAGACATCAGACCCCCCTCCCCCCGTGTGACATTCCGTCGGGGTGCCGTTCCTTTACGGGGCCCTGGACAGTCACCCGTTCTCCCCTTCGCATGTTGCGTCGGGTCGCTGCGTTCTGTCGGCCGCTGCGGCCGGTGCTCCCGCTGGTGTCGTTACCGCGTTCGCGGAGCCCAGTGGTTTGGTGTGCCAGGGCTGTGCTGAATGTGGCGGGATGTGCCGTTTGCGTGTCAGCGGCGCCCAGTAGTTGGCGTATTGGGGGTTGTGCTGGTTGTTGCCGGGGTCCCCCCCCCGTAACCCCTTTCTTGCACCCGACACAACTTGGCGGTCGCTAGGGCACATCCGCAACAGACGCCGACCCCCCACTTTCATGAATGGCATCGATCAAATGAACAATTGGCCGTCGATGTGCACTACCCTTGCGACAGCCCCCCCTCATATCTCAGAAATGGTGTCCTGGACAGAATGGGGGCCCCACTCCTGCTACTGCGCTTCTTCGTCTCTGGGGTGCAGGAGGCGGGGGTCGGCTTTCTTAGGGGGAGCCGAGGTCTTCTGCCCCACGCATGGGGCTAAGCACCGAACAGGAGGGTAGGAGGGCGATAAGGGGGAAGGGAGGTGGGGCACGGAGATGGAGGGGAACGGGGACAAAACGAAGGGGTCAAACACCTGGACAAAGCGAAAGCACGACAGTGGACACCCCTGTTTTCCCTTTGTTCCCATGTTTGCTTGCGCCCCTTCTCCCTCCTCCATTGCCTTTTCATGATCTCTTGTACGCCATGAATCTCTACTTTGTGCCACTGTGTACCATTTTGTGCCGCCTTGCGTCATATGGAGAAGGGTAACATGTAGAACACACAACCAGACAAGGGGGTGCAACGGGGCACAGAATGACACAAAGCAGAAGAAGATGGGGCACAAAGGACTGCAAAGCGGTCAAAATGGAGAATACTGTGCTACAACGGAACATAACGTAGTGCAACGTGGAGTCCACGGTCGTACAACGTGGTACGAGATTGTGCAAAGTGGTACCAGGGGTACAGATAAATGGGGCGAATACCCCGCAGCTGCCACCCTACCGACCCCCCCCCTTGTCAGAGTAACACAGAGTGCCACACTGGCATGTCCAACATCCAATTGCCTGACCCCAGACATGCCAGCGTCATCACAAGATACAATCGTTCGACGTGGTCCACCCCACCCAATGCACCTACCTCGCATTTTGCCCAGGCACGAAGTCGCGCGTGCTCAGTCAGACAACTTGCACCCAAACCGAAAAGGGACCCCCATTTCGACCACAGCCCCGGGGGGTACCAGGCCGACAACACCGCGCTCTCAGGGGGTGGACGCCCGGGGCACGAAGTGGGTCAGGAGTGGTACAACGGAGGGGGACGCGGCACACGGTCGGGCACGACGGGGGCACCGGGGGAATAATTTGAGGGGGTTTGTTTTTGGGAGGGCTAACATTAGGGGGGGGGGTATTTGGAACTGGTCCATAGAAATGAAGGAAACTTTGCCACAAGGAGCCTTGCTGTCGCTTCCCAGTGGATGGCTGCGGTCATTTCCTGGTGGCCTCTGGATGGGTGCCTCCTGCAGCTGTCGCGTCCTGCCCGCCTCCGACGGCGCTTGGTGCCCGCCAGAAACCCCCAACCGCTTCTTCACAACCGCTGGTAACCGCTTTTGCAACCATTATTGACCCGCCTTAAGCCCCCCTCCGATTCACGTACCCCTCCCCCCCCTACATACACCTTTTGCATTCGGTCCAAACTTCTGAAGGTGCAGCACTGCAACCAATCCGTTCCTGGGCAGCCCACTCGGGACTGATGTCCTCCTCACTGGCACCCCATGCCTGGGGCACAAGTCTTAACCACATCGCATCGGTAAATCGAAGGAAATATTTGGTGCGAGGCAGGGCTTCCCTTTCCTTCCCCCCCCCCCCCCGCCCCGCCTCGCCCCCAGTACTCGAGCCGCAGACCTGCGGCGCGCCCCCGAACTGGGCGTTGAACTCCACCCGCATGGCGGTGACCGGCGAGCCCCACTGCCCCGCGTCGCCCACCGTCTGCCAGTTGCAGCCCGGCAGCCCGCTCCAGAACTGCACCATCGAGTTCGCGAATCCCACGACGAGGGACGGCATCCCGACCTCCGAGGGCAGCCGCCACTGCACCCGCAGCTGCGTGGCGGCCCCGCAGCCCTCCGTCGACCACCCGCCGTCGGCGTTGACCAGCTGCGTCCAGTTGGGGGTCGTGCCGGCGACGGTGGCGTAGTACACGGCGCCGTTCTGGAGGGCCACGACCGCCTGAGGGGCCTGGGCCGAGAAGTTGACGCGGAGCTGTACGATGGGCGCGGGGAAGGGCTGGGGCGTCAGGGAGTGCCAGTCGGTGGTGCTGGCGGTGTACTCCAGGCGGATGTTGATGGTGGCCTTCCCCTGCACGTCGTACCCGTACTCCGTCCCCATGTGCGCCAGCAGCTCCGACCCGGGGTACGCCTGCGGCGGTGCAGAGGGGGGGAGGGGGCGGGGGTCTACAGGACTTGCACATCGGCTGCAGCCGGGGCGGGAAGAAAATTGCTTTGCGGGGGGGGGATGGCACGGAAGCCCATTTGTCCAACCCCCCCTGCCCCTCCTTGGTCGCCGTGCCGGGAGGGGGGTTTGGGCTTGGGCTGCCCTACCTGCCGTGCCGGGGGGGGGGGGGTCGACCCCAACATACATGGCTCAAAATGATCCCCACGTCGCGCTGATCATTTTGACTACACATATGTGGGGGAAACGTTTTTCGTGAAAAAAAATTTTCCCGGCCAAAATTTGTGTTCCGGCGCCTTTGCTGGCAACATCCGTCCTGACACAAAACAAAGGGCCCGGCACGGAAGCCAATTTTTGGAACCCCCCCCCCCCCCCCACTCCTTTGCAGGGCGCCCATGCCATCCCCCCCCGCAAAGCAATTTTCGGGCCGCCCTGGCTGGGGCCCATCAGGGGTGCATTGGAGCGGAGGAGGGGGGGGGGGGAGGGGGGTTTGGAGAGGGGGGGGAGGGGGGGGGGGGCTCCTCCTTCCATTTGTTTCGTTCCAATGCGTGCCTGGGGCCCACCCTCCCCACGGTTGACCACCTTGCGTCATGCGGTGGTTGGGAACTGGGCACGCGATCGTTTCCCTGCCGTCCAAGGCAGGTTCTGAAACGTTGCATGGGTTCCCGGTGACAGGGGGACTCGGAGCCCGCTTCTCCCACTTAAGAGACGTACTCCGGAGGTCAACACTCCATCTGTGGTTACCTTCTCATGGGATACACAACGAACTGAGTTGCCCCCCGTCCCCCCGCCGAAGCACGAGAAACGGACCAGTTCAGCGAGGGAGAGCCACCGCATGGCGAGTCCTGCGACTCCCAAGGGTCAGGCTGCACCTCCAGACGATGCCACCAACCGGGATCGATCCACCGACCCGCCACGTGCAGGACTCACGCTGTGACCACTGGACTGAACCGGCTGTACTGTGTGGACTGCACCGGCTGCGTGAGGGAGTGTCGCCGCATGGCGCGTCGGAGGACTCCTGAGGGTCAAGTGCACCTCCGATCGCAGAGTCCCGGAGGAACAGGGGGTCATTTTCTCTGGTGACATCATAGGCCTTCCCCGGCCCGGAATGCCTGGCCGGGGGGATGGGTTGCAGGACCCTCCCCTCAGCCCCCCCTTAAGCCCCCCATCTGCGTGGGATGGTCAGCAGTCAGAAGGCCCAGAGCCAAACAGGGGGGGGGGGGGGGGCTGGCTGTTCAAATCCAGGGCCCCAACCGTGCGCGAAACCTTTGGGGGTCTGGAGGGGGGGGGGGTAGGCAGGTCAGCCACCGGGGTCCCCCCGGGGGGGGGGGGGTCGGTGGGTACAATGATTCCCATGACGCGCTGATCATTTTGAACATACACAAGTGGGGGCAAAAGCATTTTTCAGAAAAAATTGCCCATCAGCTCAGGCTCCCATCAGCCAAGGTCCCACCCAAAGGGAGGGGCGTGATGGGGTGAGGAAGGCACACATGTGCAGTACCCTCTCCCCCCGTGTGACACCTGCCGGGCCTGTGTGTGTGTGTGTTCTTTGGAGACCTGATGAGTCGCTGAGCTGCCTAGTGCTCCGTTTGCCTGCAGGGGTTTAACAGTTTGGGAGCTCTTTACATCGTGCGTGTGTTCTGGTTTCTCAATTTCTGAATCGTCTTGGTGGTACACGGGGATTTTGCTGGGCGGGTACGTGCAGGCAGTGGGCTGGGGAGCAGGGCAGACGGCGCACATGGGCTGTCCTTTTCTGTTTTCCTGCTTGCGGGGGTGGACGCGATACGTGGACCGCCCCGCCGCATGCTGCTTGCTGGGGCTGTTCCTGTTGTACTACAGAAAGGCGCCCAGCCGAAATGCTTTTCCACTCCTTCTTCTGCTGATCCATTCGGCCTGGCGCCATTCGTTAGTGACCAGTGCAGTGCTCTGTTTGTCATGCCTGTTCGTCTCGCGTCAATCGTGTGTGTGTGTGTGTGTGTGTGTGTGTGTGTGTGTGTGTGTGTGTGTGTGTGTGTGTGTGTGTGTGGTGTGTGTGTGTGTGTGTGTGTGTGTGTGTGTGTGTGTGTGTGTGTGTGTGTGTGTGTGTGTGTGTGTGTGTGTGTGTGTGTGTGTGTGTGTGTGTGTGTGTGTGTGTGTGTGTGTGTGTGTGTGTGTGTGTGTGTGTGTGTGTGTGTGTGTGTGTGTGTGTGTGTGTGTGTGTGTGTGTGTGTGTGTGTGTGTGGGTGGGTGGGTGGGTGGGTGTGGGTGTGTGTGTGGGTGGGTGGGTGTGGGTGTGTATGTTCGTGTGTGTGTGGGGGGGGGGGGGTGTGGGTGTGGGTGGGTGGGTGGGTGTGTGGGTTTCCATGTGCCTCTACCAAACTGCCCAACACCTGCCGACACCTGCCGTGGCAGGGGTTAGTGCCAAGTTTGCCCGGCACCTCACGCTATTCTCCCGCGTGATATTGTTTGGTACACAATGTTATTGTGTGTGTGATTGCATTTCCCGATTTGCCGCTGAACGTGCCTTTGTGCCCGGTTTGTCCCGCTGGAAGTGCAGCCCCCGATGGCGCAGCCGCAACACCCCAGCCCCAGCCCCAGCCCCCGCCCCCGCCCCAACCAGCAGCACAGACCTTAGGAGTGAACTAAATGCACTGTGCGGCCCATCTTCTTGCTTTGTTGGGTTGGGGTAGGGATCTGGTGGCATGTGGTATTCTGGATTGCTTACGGTGGATTTGCGATGGATTTGAAAAATTTGACGATGGATTTACGACGGATTATCCGTGGCTATAGGGACCACTGCCACAGCCGCCCCGGGGTGGTTTCCTGGCACAGGCATGGCCATGTTTGGAAACCGCCGTTCGCCTTGTTCTTGTTCTTTGGGGTTGGGTCAGGCAGGGGACATGCCTGCGGGATATCATTTCGGTGCCCAATTCCCGAAGGGGGGGGCCAGCCAACCGCGCACTGGACAGTCAACGTCATACGGAGACACGAACTCCGCGTTCAGGGGGGCAGGCGGGTGGGACAGGATTGGGTGCGCAAAAGGGGCACCCGGGAGCGCCAACGGACGGGGGGGGGGGGGGGCAACACAGACACACAGAACGCGGGGCGAGCACCGCAGACCAGGAGGGGGGGCGCAGCGAGGCAGGAGAGGCAACCAGAACGGCGGGAACAGGGAACCAGAATGGAGCGGATGGCAGAGCGTGCGCATGGGAGGCAGTGACAATAAAGGGGATGGCTTGGCCAGCCAGCCCCGTCGCTACCGGGTGCCAGGGCAACCCCTGCTCAACCGGCATCAGGTGGGGTCCGTCTCCCGCAGCCCAGATGGGCTGTTTGCGCAAGAGGAGCGGGAGCCCATCGGGGGCAGACCAGCCGTGAGGGGGAAAGGGACATGTGGTGGACGGTCGGGACAACGCGTGAAGGAGCAGGGCACATGGGCCTCACGCACGCGGAAACACAGCGAGGCAGGCTATGGACGGCCTGTGGACAGAGGCATCTGGACGGCAAAAACAGTCAAACGACCCCCGGCAACAACCAGCACATCCTCAATACGCCAACTACTGGGCTCTGCTGACACGCAAACGGCACATCACACCACATCCAGCACAGCCCCGGCACACCAACCACTGGGCACCGCGAACGCGGAAACGACACCAGCGGGAGCACCGGCCGCAGCGGCCGACAGAACGCAGCGACCCGACGCAACATGCGAAGGGACGAACGGGTGACTGTCCAGGGCCCCGTAAAGGAACAACAACCGGCAGGTGTCATAAAAAGGTGCGGCAGGCGTCAGCGCCAACTCTGGTGCGTGGGTTTGGGAGGCGGGGGGGGGCACCTGCGAGTAGCACTTGTTGCAGCCGTCCAAGTCCCAGAAGTTGAAGATGTACTGGGCCTGGGGGTCGATGGGCCACGTCTGCTGCAGCGACGTCCCGAAGGAGGTGGTGCCCTTGCCGTGCTCCTTGGGGCTCTGCAGCCAAAAGTAGTTGTCGGCGGACTGGAAGTGCACGTACCACTTCTTGCACTGCACGTTCTCGGCGGAGGTCATGGCCACCACCGTCTGCTGGGCCCCCGCCAACACCGCCCGGCGCACGGGGGCAGGGGTGGCCCCCGACGCCCGGGCCTCGCCCACGGCCTGACTGACGGCCTGCGGAGGGGCAGGGGCTTGGGGCTGTGGGCGGGGCGTGCGGAGGGGCAGGGGCTTGGGGCTGTGAGGGGGGGGGGGGGGGGCGAGGGAGGGGGGGTCGGGGGGCTGCCGTCGTGCGGAGGGGGCACGCGTGTGCGCTGCGTTGTCGCACAGCGCGGGCACAGTGCCAATCATCGCAGTGTTCATCACGGGAACACCCTGCAAACCGCCCCCCCTACGAAGGCGTGTATGATCCATTCAACACAGCATCGGGGGTGCATAGGGCGTGTGCCTCCTCGGTTCTCAACGCCAACTACCCCCCCCCCCACCCCTAAACTAACCATTGGCCGGAGGGCCCCTTGGGGGGGGGGGGGCTTGGGAGGGGTGATGGGGGGGTAGGATAGGCTGAGGGTTGGGGTGGGTGGTAGGGTCAGGCTTGGGTTTAAGGAGAGTGTTGGGGTGCAGAGTGGACAAAACGTTCCTTCGTGCGCCTTCAGCGCCCATGAACTCCGAAGGGCGGCGGCACCTTTGGCAACCAACTGTTGGCCGGAGGCCCCCTAAGGGGGGGGGGGGTGGGGGGGGGGTGTCCTCGGACCTGTGGAGCCGCAGCCCCCGTGCGGGGGTGCAGAGTTCAAGACCCTGAGACCCGTGGCTACCGGGGGACGGAAAACCGCGGACCTTCCGCACAGCGCACGGTGCGCCCCCTGAGTAGTGCAGAGGAGGCATTGGGATGGGTTAGAGGCCGTTGGGAAGGGGGGGCGGGGGGGGGGGAGGTAGGGGATATCTATGCCAAAGGGAGGGGGGGGGGGGGCAATGCTATGGACATGAGGGTGTGAGGGCCCATGGTGCTGTTGTGCCAGTGGGTGGGGCGCAGGGTCTAAGACGGGGGTGACCCCCCGCGCCCCGGCCTGGGCCAGACCCGGGACTCGTGGCGGACCGGGTCTGTGTTGTCGGACTGGCCGACACGAAGACGCAGGCGCCGGTGTTCCCCTTGTGCAGTCCTCGGGCAATGCGGGGCCGTTGTGCACCGTTTGCAGAAGTGCGGAGGCGCCCACGTGACATGGGGCAGCGTCTGGCGGTATCCGGACGTGTGGAGTGTGGGCCCTGTGTAGCGGTGTGTGCGCGGCCTCTAAGCGCTGTGCATGGGCCTGTGGATGGTCTGCGGACGTTGTGAAGTGGTGGTGCACGCCTGAACACGTGTCGATGCGGGTCTACGCTGGGGCCTTCACGTGCGTGTGCCCGGCATCGGCGCTTATATGAACGTGGGCCCTGGGTAAACGCGGCGGGTCTGGGGCGAGGGCCGTGCAGGCCCTCCCCGCGTTTGGTCACCCATTCCACACGTTTGTGGCCGGACGGGTATGGGCACCCCCTGCGGTACCGTGTCGAAGTGTGCAGTGCAACGGTCTTTGGGGGGGGGGGCATAAGATTGAGAAGGAAGATCCAAATCACTCATACGCCGGGGGTGTGCCAGAAGGCCTCAGGGACAGGTTAGCCCCCCCCCCCCCCCCCAGGGATGCATTGGAAGGGAAGGGGTCTCAGAGGCGGCCCCAGAGGCGGTTAGGCAGGCGGTTGGAGGAGGTTGCCGAAGCGGTTGGGGGCGGTTACTGTCGGTTACAAATCCCATTGAGGCTGGCACTTGGCGTCAGGGGGACAGTGGCTGGGGATAGGCTGGGTGCCCTGGAGGGGGGGGGGTGCCCCCCCCCCCCTTCCAATGCATCCCTGCCCCCAGCCCCCCTTGTCCGCTACGATCCGTACGAAGGAGGGACACCGGCACCGGGTCTGGACCGGCAGGAGGCAGCAGGTGACGCGTGATCTCGTGTGTGATCTCGGGGGGATGGCCCCCGTCGGAGGACCCGCAGATCTGGGCCCCGGTCTCCGTCCGCTCACCCCTCGTGAGGGCCTCCCGCGACGTGGGGCTACCCCAGCCCCGCCCGCCCGTCCCTCGCGACAGCAACACTCCCGTCCCAAAGTTTGATGGGACCAACACCGACCGTTGCTCTGATAAGTGCGTTGTTCTGGCACGGGGGGGGGGGGGGGGCAGTGCCGGCGGTGGGCGGCTGGTGGCGCTGGGCGGTTGGTGGCGGTGGGCGGTTGGTGGCGCTGGGCGGTTGGTGGCGGTGGGCGGTTGGTGGCGCTGGGCGGTTGGTGGCGGTGGGCGGTTGGCGGTTGGCGGTTGGTGGCGGTTGGCGGTTGGCGGTTGGTGGCGGTTGGCGGTTGGCGGTTGGTGGCGGTTGGCGGTTGGTGCCGGTGGGCGGTTGGTGGCGCTGGGCGGTTGGTGGCGGTGGGCGGTTGGTGGCGGTTGGCGGTTGGTGGCGCTGGGCGGTTGGTGGCGGTGGGCGGTTGGTGGCGCTGGGCGGTTGGTGGCGGTGGGCGGTTGGTGGCGGTGGGCGGTTGGTGGCGGTGGGCGGTTGGTGGCGGTTGGCGGTTGGCGGTTGGTGGCGGTTGGCGGTTGGCGGTTGGTGGCGGTTGGCGGTTGGTGGCGGTTGGCGGTTGGCGGTTGGTGCCGGTGGGCGGTTGGTGGCGCTGGGCGGTTGGTGGCGGTTGGCGGTTGGTGGCGGTTGGCGGTTGGTGCCGGTGGGCGGTTGGTGGCGGTTGGTGGTTGGCGGTTGGTGGCGGTTGGCGGTTGGCAGTTGGTGGTCCCTTGGGGCGGTCCCTAAGGGCGGTCCTTAACAAAAAAACATCCAGTCCCTTAAGGCCCCCCCCTTGGCCCCCTGTCCGGGGGGCGTGGGGCTGAGGGGCAGCACCTGCACCGAGGGCTGATGCTGCCGGGGCCGTTGGCCAGGGTCAGGACCAGATTGCACGTGGACTGGCCGTTGCCCAGCGCAAAACACTGCTGGACCCAATGCCCTCCAGCAGCTCACGCCCTGATACGTCTGACTGCACTCGACGCTGTTGATGCCGCCCAAGTTCCAGAGTTGAAAGGTGTACTCCGCGAAGGGGTAGATGGGCCATGTCTGGTACGTGCTGCCCTCCTGCCCCCAGGACGCCGACCCGCCCTTGGACTTGGGGGACTGGAGCCAGTAGACGTTGTTGGGGCTCTCAAAGTGCACGTACCACTTGTGGCAGTTGATGTTGTTCGCACTTTGCAGGTACACGTTCACCTGCGGTGGGGGGGGGGGGGGGGGCAGGAGGAGGGAGAATGGGTGGAGGGGGGGAGGGCAGGAGGAGGGGAGAATGGGTGGGCGGGAAGGCAGGGGGGGGGGGCGGGAGGACGGGAGGCTCCTGGACCTCCGTGTGACATTCCGTCCGGTTGTTGTTCCTTTACGGGGCCCTGGACAGTCACCCGTTCTTCCCTTCGCATGTTGCGTCGGGTCGCTGCGTTCTGTCGGCCGCTGCGGCCGGTGCTCCTGCTGGTGTCGTTTCCGCGTTCGCGGAGCCCCGTCGTTGGTGTGCCGGGGCTGTGCTGGATGTGGCGGGTGCTGCTTGTGCGGTATCGGGGCCCAGCAGTCGGCGTACCGGCGGTTGGGGGTCATTTTATTTTTGCTGCCCACGCACCTCCGCCGCCATCCGGTCGACCACCACCTCCCTCCCCACGTTCCCGTGTGCATGAGGCCCAGGTGCCCCACTCCTCCACGCGCCTTTCCGGCGGTCCAACCCCCTGCGCTCCCCCTCCGTGGGTCGCGCGTGCGCACAACGCGTTCCTTGACGGTCGCGGGTAGCGTGACCTTCGCGGGTGGTGTGCGCTCCGTCACTGTGGACGCGGGTGGCGTGTGCGCCTGCGTGATGTCCCGGGTGCTTTGCGCTGCACGGCGGCCGCACCGTCGTCCTTGGGTCTGCCCGACCCGGTCTCGGCGGAGGTTCCTTCCGTTTCCTGGACCACCACTCCTTTCTACAGGGCGCCTCAGGGGCCCGTTGGGTGCTGGATCCCCCGGGCGCAGGGGACAAACGATATGGCGCTGCAGGGCCCCAGGATTGGCCCTTTGGGTGCCCAATCCCCTGGGCACACTGGCAGTACCACTGGACGCCCCAGCGACCCCAGCGGACCCCCCCGGGCGTTGGCGACCCTCCCCCCCCCCCCGTGGGGGCCACTGAGTCTTGGTGACGTTGGGACACGTCCTGTTGTGTGCAGTGGCGGTGCAGGGGCCCACTGGGGGGGGCTGGGCGCCCCGTGGGGGGGGGGCAGCAGCCACGGGCACTGGGGAGAGGGTGGCAGAGGCGCCGCCTGTGGTGGCGCGCATGCAGGCGGTGCCGCAACAAGAGAGGGGGGGGGGGGGGGGGGGGCCAGGAGCACGGAAGGCGGTACAGGGAGGCCCAAGGGTGGTGCGGCGGCAGAGGGCAGGCAGCAGGCGTTGAGGGGGCAAGGGAGGGGGCAACCGGGGGGTGAGGGTGGGTTGCTGTTGTGGGTGTGGGGGTTGTGGGTTGGGGTTCCCTTGTCATTCCCCGGCCCCCTCACGGCTGGTTTGGCTGGTTCTCTGGATCCTCCCTGCCCTCGAGACACGGGCACAGTATAACTCCAACAGCCATCTGACGGGCGGGAGCGCGCACACTGCACACTGCACTGCACACTGTGCACTGTGGATAAGAGAGGCAGTGACGCCAAACTGGGGTTTCTGGGAAACCTGGGTCTGCCCTTTTGTAAGGGACCCTGGGAGGGGGGTCTCAGGAGCAGTTGGGGGACGGGAGGAGGGGGTTACCGAAGCGGGGGGCGGTGGTGGTCGGTTACAAGCGCTGTTGTGTGTGTGTGTGGGGGGGCACGGGGGGGGGGACCCCTTCCCCCTTCGACTGCACCCGCCACACAGCCACCGGGCGTCCGGTGCACTCGCACACCAAAAGGGGAAGACACGGCACACAACAAACGCGGTACAGCAGCGCTCCGTGGGTCGCGTGTGCGCACAACGCGTTCCTTGACGGCCGCGGGTAGCGTGACCTTCGCGGGTGGTGTGCGCTCCGTCACTGTGGACGCGGGTGGCGTGTGTGTCCCCGGGTGCTTTACGCCTGCACGGCGGCCGCACCGTCGTCCTTGGGTCTGCACGACCACCGGAGGGGGACGTGGGCGTCCCTCCGGAAGGGGCACATCCCAGTGCCTCTGCAAAGCGCATGCCCCCCCACAACACCGGCGGGTGGGGGGAGGGGATGCCACACCGCTGGGCCCCCGCGGGGGCGTGCGTGTCCGTCCCCCAGCAACGCCCGGCGCCGCAGCGCACGTGCCCTCGCGGGTGTCGCGCAGGTCCCCCCCCCAAACACAAGACCCGGTGCTCCGGCGCGGCCCCATCGCCGCCGGGCGTTCGGGAGGCGCGCCTGCGGACCGGGGGCCCCCGCGGCGCTCCAAAACGGAGGCCACCGATCCCCCGCCCGACGCACACGCGGACCCACGCGGACGCCGCCGGTGCTCCGTACGCCACGCCCCCCCCCCCCGCGGCCGAAGGAGCGCCGGCCCCCCGTGGCCCCCGTGAAGACGCACGCAGACGCACGCCCCCGCACATCGAGACGCACGCGCGCAGCCGGTGTACCCCCCAATGCCAAACGGACTTGAGGCCCGGGCACGCCCTCTGCCACACACACATACCCCGACTTGGGCGGTCTCCGCGTCGTGGCAGGCGTGCTCAATGCTCTGGACCGGCACGAGGCTGACGTTGGCGTCGCTCCCGTCGAAGTACTGGACGGACCCGTCGCTCAGGCCCACCACCACCTGAGGCCCAACGCAGAGCGGCACGGGGACGGCAGCACCGCACGACGAGACCACGGCCCCACATGGCCCAGGGGGTGCCACACGGGCCCCCAACGCCCCCTGCCACACCAGAGGGCCCTCATCGCCGCAGGTCCCGGGCCTCACGGGGGGTCTGACGATCATATAAGTACTGTTCAGTGTATCCCCCCCCCCCCCGTGTGACATTCCGTTCCGTTGTTGCTCCTTTACGGGGCCCTGGACAGTCACCCGGTCTTCCCTCCGCATGTTGCGTCGGGTCGCTGCGTTCTGTCGGCCGCTGCGGCCGGTGCTCCCGCTGGTGTCGTTTCCGCGTTCGCGGAGCCCAGTGGTTTGGTGTGTTGGGGCTGTGCTGAATGTGGCGGGATGTGCCGTTTGCGTGTCAGCGGCGCCCAGTCGTTGGCGTATTGGGGGTTGTGCTGGTTGTTGCCGGGGTCGTTTGACTGTTTTTGCTGTCCACACACCTCTGTCCACAGGCCGTCCATAGCCTGCCTCGCTGTGTTTCTGTGAGGCCCATGTGCCCTGTTCCTCCACGCGCAGTCCCGGCCGTCCACCATATGTCCCTTTCCCCCTCACGGCTGGTCTGCCCCTGATGGGCTCCCACTCCTTGTGCGCAAACAGCCCCTCTGGGCTGCGGGAGACGGACCCCACCTGATGCCGGTTGAGCAGGGGTTGCCCTGGCACCCGGTAGCGACGGGGCTGGCTGGCCAGGCCATCCCCTTTGTTGTCGCTGCCTCCCATGCGCACGCTCCCCATCCGCTCCATTCTGGTTCCCCTGTTCCCGCTGTTCCAGTTGCCTCTCCTGCCTCGCTGCGCCCCTCCTCCTTGTCTGCGGTGCCCCGCCCTCGTCGCTCCTGGTGTGGCTCCCGCGTTCTGTGTGTCTGGGTTGCCCCCCCCCCCCCCCCCCGCCCAAAACGCGTCCCCACGGCCTCAAAGCACTGGTTAGCCCCTCCCAAGTGGTCCCCGAAGGACTTTGGGAAGCATCGTTTCTGTTCGGCCCCGGGGCCCCCCGGTGGACCCGCTGCCGATGGGCCCGCACACCACCGCCGCCGCCGGTGCAGCGGCGGTCATGGCCCACTGCCCATCCCCCGCCTTTGCCCCGACGAGGGCCTGAGGAGCCCCAGGGGCCCTGACGGACGGCGGAGGAGAGCACTGCCCGCGTCGGGGGCTGGGGCTTGGCCAAGGGGCCGGCGCCGTGCCCCGTCCATGCGACCCCCCCCCCCCCCCAAAGCCCCTTCGATTTGGTACCACAACCGCAGTACTGAGCCTCACCGCCCGCAGCGGACGGACACATTTGAGGCAACAAGAAACGGGTGCCGAAGGAGGGGTGCTCAGAGCCCTCCTCAAGGGCGAGGGGGTGGGTGGGTGGGGGGGGGGGGGCAGGGGGGGGGTGGCGTCCTGGAACCCGCGGAGTCGCCCCCCCCCCCCCCCCCGGGGGTGCTCAGAGCCCTCCTCAAGGGCGAGGGGGTGGGGGGGTGGGGGGGGGGGGGCAGGGGGTAGTTGGCGTCCTGGAACCCGCGGAGTCGCCCCCCCCCCCCCCCCCCCGGGGGGGGGTGGCTCAGAGCCCTCCTCAAGGGCGAGGGGGTGGGGGGGTGGGGGGGGGGCAGGGGGTAGTTGGCGTCCTGGAACCCGCGGAGTCGCCCCCCCCCCCCCCGGGGGGGGGGTGCTCAGAGCCCTCCTCAAGGGCGAGGGGGTGGGGGGGGGGGCAGGGGGGGTGGGGGCCTGGAACCCAAAAAGTCCAAAAGTTTGCAAAACTCTGGGGGTGCCCCATCCGACTGAGATCTCCGCAGGGCACGCGACATGGGGACCTGCCATCCCAAGCCTGAGATTCACTGCGTGAGTCACTGGTAGGGCCCGCTGGCGGAGGGAGGGGGGGGGGACAAAGGGCAGGGCACTGTGGCTGCGTCCGTGCCGGCCTTCCCTCGCGTTGACAGCGCTGCCACTCGGGTCTTGGCCATGGCCTCACAGAGCGCTCTGGGGACTCGGTCTCAGAGGTCAGGGCTTTCCGGGCCCCTCTCCGTTGGATGGCTCGTTGGGTCGCTGGAAGCAAGGGACATGGGCCGCCTGGTGCTATGCCCAACCCCCACCTCATTTTCCGTCCGAAAACGGGGGGGGGGGGGGCGTGGCCGGGGGAGGGGGGGGGGGGGGGAGGGGGTGGCAAGTTCAGTGGTCAAAACAGAGGTCAGGGCTGGCGTTGGGGTTACCTTTGTCTCGTTTTTGTTTGTTCCAAATTTGAATTCTGCCCCAAATTCCGAGGGTTTGGGGGATACCAAAACCTTTTGCAGCCACGCCATATGCCCCGAGAACGTTCCAGCGCCGTCGCTCACACACACAAACACCGGGGGTCGCATCCCACGTCACACTTCAGTAGCGCGGCATCAGAGCACCGCTTGGCCACGGGGGGGGGGGGGGGGGCTGCCCTGAGGCCGAGGCGGGTCAGGCGGTACCTACGCAAGCGGCGGTCGTGATGGCGCTGGACAATCAAACGCCGACGCAGCGGCAGACCCCTCTGAACGTGCAGCCTCCACCCGCCCCGAACCCCCCAAGGCCAAACGGAAGGTTGTCGCTGGTTGTGGGCAGGAGGCGGGTGTACAGTCCTGCCGCCGGGGGGCCAGGGCCGGTGAGCGTTGTGGGTCTTTTGGGGGGGGGCATGTGCCCTACAAAACGATGGGAGGGGGGCACTTGGCCCTTTGCAAAACACTGATCAAGCGGCTGAAGAAGGGCCATCGCGCCCCCCAATCAACCGGCGAAAACAAGACCCCAGACCCTGGGCCATCGTCCGGCGCTCTGTTGGGCATGTCCCGGGCGTGTCGCGGCGCGGCG